>OVBI01000127.1:0-142360 GCA_900406495.1 Sisymbrium altissimum
TAAAAATTTTAATTAAAAATCCCCACGCGTAGCGTGGATGAAAAATCTAGTGACCTACAAGAAAAAAGCTGTATAAAATCATAAAACTCTTCTTTCCTCGTATTCCAGCAAAGAAAGCTGGATAAAGGATCTAGACAAACTTCTAATAGCTGGAACAAAAGATCTAACGTATGAAATGAAAATAAATGAACAACTTAGTTTCTAAATAAAAGAAAACGTTGTAGAATGTCGAGTGACTAGAAGAAGAAGAATGAATGATGTTGAAATTCGTCTACCATACTATAAAACGCGGACTCGTACGTATTACCTACCATAAATTTAGTATTGAATAGTAGGAGATTTTGTTTGATTCTTTCTTTTGTGTGCATATAGCAAATACAGTCAATGCCATTAAAAACTTGTCATTTCTCTGTATAACTCGTAAGGGAATGTAATCATGTATTAACTTGTAACGCAGTTGTAATAGTTGTTGTGGCCTTCTTCTATTCTCTTCTTACAGCAAAAAAAAAAAAAAAAAAAAANTCGAGAGAAGACAAGGCAGTGGAATTGATTCGAAACTGAAAAAGTAGGGGTTGGAATTGACTGTTTCGAAAAGTAAGGGCGGAGAAAGTGAGTGTTGACGTTTCTTAATGACCAACAAAGCAAAAGAGACAAAAATAATAAAAAGGAAGATCAAATTCTGATTCCTTCCTCCTCCGACTAAACCATATTTTGTTCCATCATCGTTTTTCCTCCGATCCCTTCTTCGTCGCCGTTCTTCGGATTTTCACTCTTCTGCTCGAAAGGTTCTCTCTTTCTCCCCATCTCTCTTTAATCATTGATGTTGAAACTCACTTTGTCTTCTTTTATATCTCTCCTTCTCTGCTTCTACTGTAGCTGTTCCTCTATTTCTCTTCCTACTTGCTCAAACTACTCGAACTCTTCCATTTCTCTCGTTAAAGTATGCTTCTTTCTTAACGGAAGTTTTCTTCTTTGTGTTCTGTTGTGATTGTAATATTCTCGATGTAATTGAGAGAGTTTGTTGGGCACACCGTTCAAATTCAATTCGGTTCGATTCAAGATTCAGTGAAAGCAACATAACTGAAACTGACCTAACTTGTATTCCTGGCAATACTCTTTCTTCTTGTGTACTGATTTGTGAATTCGATGTGTAGTGAAAAGGTTGATCAGTCACGTCTTAAAAGTTCATCCGTAACACCACTTTGCTTTGCGCTCTGGTTGTGTGACTTCAGATGTGTATATATGTCTTCTCTACGAAGTTAAAGTTGTTGTCTTTTCTCGTCATTTCAGGGCAGTGCTTGGGAATCATCGAAGAAGGTGATCTCTGTTTTTCAAGGGCATTAGATATCTGAAACTGAATACAGACTCGTCAACTCCAAACCTTGATTAGAGCCGCAAAGAGAGTGGTCAATAGGAGCTCAAGCACTTGGAATTTCTGTCTTCGTTTCTTTTTTTTTGTATCATGCCGTATTTTATTCAGAGGCTTTTCAATACTTGCAAGGCATCTCTCTCACCTAATGGACCTGTGTCTGAGGAGGCCTTAGACAAGGTTCGCACTATGTTGGGTACGACTACGTCTTTAAGTTTCTTTCTTTCTTTTGTCTCCTTCATGTTCTTTAGGCACTCTGCTTTTCTTGCTCGCGATGTCTGAATTGCACTGCTATTTTCGGTTTTTTTTCTTTTTCAGTATCTTTTGACGTTAGACTACTGTTGTTCGCACTATGATGGATAGGACTACAGTATTTATCCACTGTCTTGCAAATTTTCTCTTACGCTTCTTCCATTCTTTCGTCTGGAATCTCGCTTGCTCCATAGTGTTCTTTTGGGAAACTCTTTTTGCGTATGATGCCTGAGTTGCAGTGCAATTTTGGATATCTAAGTCTCTTTACTGCTGTTTATCGGGGGTATATTACTTGCAACCGTATATGATACTTGTAAATTTTTGTTTCAGAGAAAATCAAGCCGTCTGATGTTGGTCTCGAACAGGAAGCTCAATTGGTGCGCAACTGGCCTGGTCCTGGGAACGATCGCAACGGAAACCATAATTCTCTGCCAGCAATAAAATACCTTCATTTACATGAGTGTGACAGCTTCTCGGTGAGTTAACTTTTTTAGTTAATAGTTTTCACCTTTCGAGTATGCCACTATCAATATGGTCAAGTGCGCGATTCATGGCTATGAAACCTTTAGAAAAGTCATATGTGCATAGAAATCTATATTACCTGATAGTGTTTAAATAGAAATGCCATTGATAGGCTTCTCGTGTTGTAACCAGAACTACTAGTGATGATGAGGGTTTTGAATTGTAAATCGCCAATCACTGAAGAAACTTGCTCTTTCCTGCTGCCATTTGGTATGGTTTCTTACTTTTCTTGTCTTCTTATGCTTTGATCATTATTTTCTCAGATTGGAATTTTCTGCATGCCACCTTCGTCTATCATACCACTCCATAATCATCCAGGCATGACAGTGGTAAGCAAGCTCGTTTACGGTTCAATGCACGTGAAGTCATATGATTGGGCTGAACCTGAACCATCAGAGCTAGACGATCCATTACAAGGTAATAATAGTTAAGTGACATGTAAACCGCACAATCTAACTTCCGTGCTCTATGAATAATTTCAATAACCTTTCTCTGAGTAATTTGCTATTCCCATTTATTCATAGCAAGACCTGCAAAGCTGGTCAAGGATACTGAAATGACGGCCCCTTGCCCAGCAACCACACTATATCCAACAACCGGCGGCAACATCCATTGTTTTAAAGCGATCACTCATTGTGCAATCTTCGATATCCTATCTCCTCCATACTCTTCTACTCATGGAAGACACTGCAACTACTTCCGGAAATCCCCAGTACGAGACTTCCCTGGTAAAATAACACAAACTTAACGAACACACCACCTTATGACTTGGAAAAGCTACTATAGTTTTAATGTTCCTACTTTCATAACACTTTGTTGAGGAATCATGGGTTATACCGATAGGTTCTTGAGTAAATAAGAGTCTAACCGCAGATATCATGGAACACGCTCATTTAACCAGTAGCTTAACATAATTGGTTTACGATTATCATGTGTTACTATGGAAATGTTGTTGTTGATGATGATTTGTGAAAGCAGGTGAGATTGAAGTGATGAATGGAGAAGTGATCTCAAATGTGACATGGCTTGAAGAGTATCAGCCTCCAGATAACTTTGTGATATGGAGAGTTCCGTACAGAGGTCCTGTTATTAGAAAATGAGATTATAAAAAGATTTTAAGCATATAAGACAAGAGCAGAAAGAGAAACGAGCTTTACCATCAGGAGAATAAAATTGGTAAACCATTCAGAAGGCTTGCTGAGTGGTCAAGAGGTTCTTACATATTTGTGACCACACACCGAGTTTCAGCCTATTTCATTATATCATAATGTTTTACTACATATACATCCTTCACGATTCCTTTACTAGTTCAATATTATAAATTTTTTTTGTCTACATAATAAACAGTTGCTCACAAACAATGTATTTTAGTTTCATAAAATTATTTTCATCGATCCTTTTGCCTTTCGTTATGCCATTGTCAATATATAACAAAATCATAGCAAATTTTCATCTATGGCTAAAAGTTAGTTAGTCAGCCATGAGATGACTTCAAGTAGATAGATGGTATAACCTTCTGTGAGCCATTCATATAAAAAAGGTGAAGATCCTGTTACTCTGTTAGTACATGGTTATCACTCGATCGATTGCTATAAAGAAGAGGTTAACTAAGAAATACTCAAAAATGGTAAACAGAAGTATGTTTCGTAGACAAAACCACCAAACCACATTCACATCGGTTCGATGTTTTACGAGAAGTAGCAGTACAAGATATGAAAACCCCCAAAATGTAATCAGCACTACGATAAAACATAAAATTACTCAATTGAAAAAGATGCAAAAAACTTAAAGATACAATCCACTGATCTTCCATTGCCTTAATTTCTAAGCACACTCTTCTTTTTCTTCGGTTTCAAACCACCACCAGACTCTTGTTTCGTAATCGTTGTCTTCTTCTTCGGCTTTAACTCATCCACGCTCTTCACTTTCAGAGTCCCCTTGGCAACTTTCTTCTTCGGTTTCTCAGCCTCCGCAACCTCAACTATCTCCTTCTTCCTCTTCATCTTCTTCTTCTCCGTATCACCACCAGACTTAGCAATCTCATTACTAACCTCAACATCACCAATCTCATCTTCGTCAAGCACCTCAGATACATTACTATCCATATACCTAACCTCATGAATCCTACCTTTCTTCTTCTTCCCCTTCACAGCATCACTCTTCTCACCGCTCTCACTACCATCAACAACAGCAACGGCACTTTTACCTTTCTTCTTCTCTTCCTTAACAACACCGCTCTTCTCGGATTCAAAACCATCGATCTTGAGCTTCAAATCAGGCACAGACTGATAGATAGGCAAAGCCAAGCTCTCAGTTAGCTTCAAATGCAAAGACCTAACGTGTTTCCAGTTATTAGGCAAGATCTCAACGACACCGTTCAACGTCGCCATCACATTCTCTACAATCTCATCGCTTTCCATGGACAACTTGGCAACCTTGACGACACTACACGTCCCCGTGCTCACAAAGAACATAGCAGACCCACAAGCCTTCTCCACCTGCTCTTTCCAGTTCTTGTGCTTCAAATCCACCGGCGCCGGAATCTTCTTGCTGGAGAAGAATTTCCTCCCGATCAACCTGGGAAGCAGAGGAATCACTCTACGGTCGGCGAAGAACATGTTGTAAGAGTCGCAGAGCTTCCTCTTCGCTTCGAAGGGTCTGTAGTCCGTCTTAAGCTTAGAGAGCTTAAGAACCTTTGTGATAGGAATGTTCTCAGATTTGATCTTCTTCACGGCGTCTTCCTTCGTGAGACCGCTTTTAGCTCTGTCGTCGATGATGAGGCAAAGCTCAGGAGTCTCATCCTCAGTGTTGATAAGAGGGTGAGGTAAAGGGATACGGTGAGCATTCGTACGGCTCTTCTGTGGGATCTTCTTCATTGTAAGGACGAGGTAGACGAACTCGTCTTGCTCCAGAAGCTGAGGCTTCTCTGTCTTTGATTTCTCGTTTCTCCATTTGAGCAGAGCGTCGACGGCGTCATCCACTGTCTTGGGACTGACTCTTGAAGTCTGCAAAGCCGGGTCAACTTGCTCTGGCGGCGACACTGCGGCGGTGGTCATTGAGAGGTTTGGGGGACGAAAGAAGGAGAGAAACTAGGGTTTAAGGAGAAGGAAAGAAAGAAGACAATAAAAAGAGGCTCTGACTTTAGGATTTTACACTGCTGACCGCCTCTGTTCCCTTGGGAATTAATGGGCCTTACTTCTTTCGGCCCTTTTAACCTTTTTCCTTCAATATGTATGGGCTGGACTTTCTTTGGGTCTTTTTTTATGAGGGTAGCATGATCAATTTGGATGAATTGAAAATTAACCAAGCTTATTTAAATCGATAGTATAAACTGGCTGGGTGAAGTGACAATTTGATTGGATGTTGGAGATGCTCATCCTCCTCAAAGGGCATAATTTTTTTAATGGGCTTTAGGTGCTGCAGAAGATTGGACCGGCACTGCTCAAAACTAATGTTAGAAACATCAGAGTTTTTCTAGCAGGAAGTGAAAAGAACTAGACACACATACTCGCTGTGACATCCATGGCCTCCTTTTCCTTGAGGACTAAGAACACCACATGACAATTGCATTAATTACCTGGTCTTTTTTTGTTGTTGAAACAAGTCGTAATGGACCAGAAAACGGTGAAATTAAAGAGCATTACCGCAAGTACACGATTAAGAGGTAATAATAGGGCGCGAGAGGTCCACTATGACCAATGTAAAGACAAGTGCCAGTTACTACCACAAAAATAAAAAGTTACATGCAATAGATCTCTTCAAAAATTATAAGTATAAAACAAGTATAACTGAAACTGCTATCAAGGCCTCTTATTGAGACATTAATCAGATTCAGCAAAAGCATCGGTCTTTTCGAACCCATCTGTCAAAATTAAGAGCGGACTTTGAGAATCAGACAAAACCAGATCAGACTATTGTTTGACTAAATACATTTTAAATACTACTATTTATATGTGTCAACCTTTCAACATGCTTGTATCTTTGCCATTGTCGTCTCTTCAACTTTCTTTCTCTGTTTAAATATGATGATTATTTTAATCATTTGAATTAACAATTTTCGAACATTGATCATAGAGATGTGTATGACAAATGATTATAGTGATATGTTTGACAAACTGATAATTCGATTTGATTTGAGATTAAAAGTTTGAGAATCTTAGTAATCTGATTTGATTTTCGTTTTGTTTGACCTGCAAAGAGCGATATGTGTGGGTGCGATAATCTGCTTACTAACATTTTGTAAGAGTTTTAATTTTCAAGTGATCAGAATTATAGATAAGATAACCCAATGAGCATATTACAAATACAAATATTCGAAGGGATTCAAATAATAAGAAAGTGGAGCCCAGAATCCATTGTGTGATTCCCAAAATTAATTTTGTTAATGCCCAATAGAATAAAATAAAAGATTTATCAAAATGGCATATAGTATTTGATACACACTGCACTGTTTACTATAAAGTTATTGCCTTTATTTAATCCGTTGTTCAACTGAAAATTGAAACGTTATGACCTTTTAAAAATTTGTGTTTCTTTGTCCCCCTAACCAATTCAAAATTCTTTCACGTTTGAAACTAGAAAGTTCAAACTGAAACGTGTACATGTATTAGTCATATAAACAATTTCGACTTCATTGGATCCTCAATATGAACATCATCAGTCAAGCTATATAAACAAAAGCCAAATAGTGTAATAGAGAAAAGATTTCGCTTTTGTATATAGAAAAAAGCGAACACTTTTAATTTCGCAAAGGAGGGAGCTTTCAGTTTCATAAATTCAAAACCTCTTACTTTGTCTTCTCTCTCTCTCTCTCTCTCTATTTGCAACGGCTCTCTCTGTGTCGTCATTTCAATTCAAAACTCTCCGCTTATCTCTTTTCTTAACGTCTCCTCCTGCTGGCTTCTACACTTCTTTTAGCTCTCTACCTAAATCTCAAATGCCCAAAACCCCCCAATCTGTATCATTATTCCTGATCTGCCCCACTTCGCAACAAAACCCAAATCTTCTCTCTCCACTTTTTCATTTTCCAGATCTGAATCTTCCTCCTCTCGTTGTTGTGTTGAAGATTACACAGTGCGACTGTGAGCTAGAGATATAAAGTGGAGAGCTTTGGTCGTTTTAAAGGCGACCCAAATCTGTTGCTGAAATTGCGAAAATCTTCTACAAAGGGGTTTGCTGATAATTACAGTTAATGGATGGATCCATAAGTAAAAGGAGAGGACTTTAGCATCCTGAGTAACTGTGAGGTAAAACAATTTCATTCCAGATCTTCTGTAATAGTAACTATCCTTCAGCTAAATTCAATGGGTGCTTTCTTATATTACTTCCCAAATTCTGGTCTTTTTTTTTTTATCTGCTTTTTGTTTTGATGGGATCCAGCTTCTTGTGATTGCATTCCACTGAAATTGAATCAATTGTTGTTACCCATATAGGTGAAATAAAATGGACATTGTTGAGAGAAAGCGACCTAGAGGAGCGTTTCTAAATCTGTTTGATTGGCCTGGAAAGTCTAGGAAGAAGCTTTTCTCATCCAATATCTCCCAAATCTCTGGTATGACTTCATCCTTTTGTTTTTCTGTATATACAGTACATTTTGTATATATACAGTTGAATAATCTGAAGTTTCTTATTTTAAACAGAAGAACCAAAGCAAGCAAAAGAGAATGTTCAAAACCCCTCAATTACGCGGCATTCTGTTGTAAGTTCAATACCATTATGCAATGTGTGTTCGTTAGTTTAGTGAATGACATGAACTGATTGTGTTACCCTCTGGTGTGATCTGTTTCAACAGTTTGAGGTTGATCAGACTGTAAAGAACTCAACTTTCAACCCGAGAAGCGACTCCAGCTGTTGTGCATCCTCTGTAACTAGTGATGATGGAAATGTGGTTAGAGCACCGAGTGTGGTAGCGAGGCTCATGGGTTTAGAGTGTTTACCGCTACCAAACCTTATGGAAACACGGGCTAATCCAGATCTTGATCCTTACTTTCTCAGAGCCTCACGCCAGGCAAACACTTGGGATGCTAATGCTGATCAACAGAGTGACTTTGATGGCGTTTCTTGGGATCACTTGGATTCAAGAGCGAGTAAAGGGCCACGTAAGCGGATGATTGAGCGGTTTCAAACTGAAACCTTACCTCCAAGATCTGCTAAACCGATCTCTGTCACTCACAATAAGCTCTTGTCTCCTATAAGGAATCCTGGATTTGTTCCTTCTAGGAACCCTGCTTCTGTAATGGAAGCTGCTTCAAAAATGATCGAGCCAAGTCCGCGGATGATGGCAAGAACACGCGTCGTTTCATCATCTGATTCTTCTTCTCCAGTTCCATTGAGAATTCGAGACTTGAAGGAGAAACTAGAAGCTGCACAGAAAGCATCAACTTCATTCCCTCAAATCTCTAATGATAATACTCGTAACAGTAAGTACCTAAGAGGAGATCACAGTGAGAAGAAAACTACAGCATTGGGGAAAAGCAGTTGTGATGGGTTGAAGGGTGAAGTGAAGCCGCCTTCATTCTCTGCGCAAGCAAAAGCCAGTAGTAATCAAAAGCATGACAGCTTAACAACGTCCTCAAGTGGAAACAAAAGGACATCTTCGGGCCAAAAGGAGAAAGTAGAAGTTAAGAACCGTGCAGTAAAAAGCCAGAATGGTCTCAAAGGATCTTCCTCAAGCGCAGGGAAGAATGTGCTTAAGCAGAACCAACAGAAGCAAAACTGCAGAGACAATCAGCAAAGTAGGAAAGCAATGAACAAAGTTGTAAACAAGGTTCTTGTGGATAGTGGATCTACATCGAAAAGCTCGGGTTTTACTATGACATCGGGAGAAAAACCTTCATCTTTACCTTTACCCCGGAAAAAGAGTCTTCCTCGAAACAAAAAACCGCGAAATGGGGTGCAAGAACCAGGAATCTACGAGGATAAACGGATCAAAAGGGGTGAGAAGTCGATAAAATGCAACATTTCCATTGATAGTGACTCGAGCACGAGTAAAAAGGATCAGAAAAGGGAAACGGATGTGATTTCTTTCACTTTCTCGTCTTCCATCAAAGGTCTACCATCTCATTCACAAGGAATCAAACAAGATGCAGACTCTGCTGTTAGGTTTAATGTGATAGGCGGTGATTCTTTAAATGCGCTTTTGGAGCAGAAGCTCAGGGAACTGACCTCGAAGATTGAATCTTCTAGTTCTAGCTTGATCCAAGAAGAGTCTTTGAGTTCCATTTCAAAGGATAGAGCGAACGGGGTAATTTCATCGCCATCAAAACATGGCGAATCAACTCAAAATAGTCTTGATAAAGTCTTAACAGAGAGTGAATCTGTTTCTGACTGCACTTCATTATATAACAACCAGAAATGTCAGGTTAGTGTCCGTAAAATGCAGCTTCATTATTCTATATTACAAATGCTTTTTGAGCTTACCAATCTCTGAGAAAATCATGTCTTTTTTCTTACTTAAAGAAGAAGAAGATGATGCAGGGAGAAGAACATGAAGTTAGCAGCATCAGCACTCTTACAGAGGTCGATGATTTCACAATCTCCGATAACAAGAGTTTCTCAGATTGCAGACATGACAGAGAATATGGTATGTCTTTGTCAATTTATGTCTTAATTTTCTCCCTTTCCAATGGCTTAGGTTGTGTATTTCACACCAAATAGTCCAAAATCTTGAAACTTTAAGATACAGGATGCAAATCTAGTGTCTAACTTTAGGAGACAGGATGCAATATAATGTCTTAGTAGGGAATTTGCAGCTAAATACGCTTAGTGTTGTTGTCTTTTTTTCAGGCATGAAACAGAGTTCATCAGATCAAGAACTCACTTGGGTTTCGTCAAACGAGTCCCACCAAACCTTAGATGAAACAGATTCCGCAGCAACAATTGATTGGGAGTTAGAGTACATAACCGAGATCCTCAACTCTGGCCAGGTCTTGTTTCAAGACTTCACTTCAGGGACAACCACTGATGAACAATTATTGCCCTCGAGCCTATTTGATGAAATGGAACGCTCTCGAGGAGCTGCAACGTCAATGAAGATCGAAAGAAAAGCGCTTTTTGACTGTGTGAACCAGTGTTTAGCGGTGAAATTTGAAAGGATGTTAATTGGAAGCTGCAAAGGGATGATGATGAAAGGTGAAATTTTGTTGGAGAACAGAGATTTGTTGGCTGAAGAATTAAACAAAGAAGTTAAAGGGTTGAAGAAGATGAGAGAGATGATGATCGACGAGCTTGTGGATCATGACATGAGCTGGTTGGAAGGGAGATGGATTGGTTATGAGAGAGAGATGTTTGAGGAAGGCATTGATATAGAAGGAGAGATAGTTTCTACTTTGGTTGATGATTTAGTTAGTGATCTTTTCTCTGTTGGCTTTCTTAAACGGTCGTTGTAGGTTGTTGTTTTTAGAAGCTTCTGATTCTGTTTTCTCAAAAGCTTCACCTGGTTTTGAAAATTGTCTGAGAAGTAAGTAATCTGAATATTCTTTTTATTGAATGGTTAACGCCCGGGTAGAGAAGAAGAACCGAAACTGATCGTGTGTGGCCCAAAGGGTTCAAACGGTAATACAACAATATAATCCGATTAATGGGCCTCTAATGTTTTCATTAAAAATAAAGCTTATTGGGCCTAAATGATTTAGCCCGTTTAATCAGCCGCTATTTTACTGTGATAGCTTTTTGCCCGTTAGAGCAAGTGCATTGTTTGATGTTTACGACGAATAGAACCAAAATAGGAGGGATTGGGTAGTCCTCCAAGTTCCATACGACCAATGTAACACAACACCCCCTGAAATTCAAGATACAATCTAAATCTACGCAACCCTCCGTATCAGCATAATCTACGCAACCACCCATCCGTATGCACGTGCGAGTTTATGTTTAAGCATTATATGCACTAAGTATAACTTATTACTATCTATATCAACATCACAGGAGAAGCGTGGTGGATTGGGAAAGGGTAAGTGAAAATAGCACTTTAGACACGTGAGTCATCAAGTCGCACGTGATTTGGGCATCGTCACTTGGTCAGTCGTCTCCCTCTTTCCTCTCCTTTCCCTCCTCGTCTTCATCACTTTCCTAAAATCCCATCACTCTTTTTTTTTTTTCTTTTCTCCCAAACCAAAAAAAAAAAAATCAAAAATCAAAAATCAAAACTATTTATAAAAAATCCCAATTACACACATACATATGCTCTCTCTTTGATTGCTTTGTGTACGTAACGCCTAGCTATCTTTGCTTGTCTTTTGATCGGGTGGTGATCTCTTACTGCATCTGCCTTACCATAGCTGCGACTGCGAGATCGAGTTTGTTGTATTATGTAGTGTGATTTCGTATATTCGCAAGTTCGATCGGAAATTGAATGCGTGGATCTGATTGCGGTGATTCTTTTTACAAAAACCCTTTTTATTGAAACTTTTCTGCTTTTGCTCTTCTCTGATTCATTTGCTTTGTGTTTGTTTGTCACACTTGCTGCTGCGTAACTGGATCGATCTTAGTGCGGTTTCTAGATGCTCTTTCATTTATTGTTTTCGTATGGGTTAGAGTTTGGCTGGGTTTTGCGTTAGGATTGTATTCACACTGAAACTGACTTTCTGGGTAGATCGAATGGGATCGCACTGTTTAATTCCGTAGGATATTTAGTATTCCACGAGGTTCATGGGATCTCACTTGGCTTTGCTCTATTCAATTATGATTCTCGCCGTTGACCCTAAGACTGAGATTGGATTCTTTTCCTCTTTTTAGATTTTTTACTTCTAAAATATGCATCCAGTGAGATATTTAAGTAGAACGAGTAGCATTGCACTAGTTAGGTTGTGATGAGCAAAAGCTAGTTTGTTGTCTGATGTGCCATTTTCGTTTCTGTTTACGCAGATCGAATGACCTCCAACTTAAGGGCTACAGGTTTGTTGTTTCTCAATATATTGCTGTCTAAGTGTTCCATTTATGGGGGTACGTAGGAGCTGATCTAATTTTACACCTCAAGGGAATAGGTAATGGGAGAGACACGAGATGATGCTGGCCCATCAGAGCAAGGACCTTCGAATCAAACCTGGTGGCCTTCAGAATTTGTTGACAACTTTGCTTCTGTTCATCTCGCATCGCAAGAACAGACCTCCACTACTCAAGATGAGCTTCCATCTAATAGTGCCTCTAATACCCTTTGGAGCACTGGTTCTCTTTCTGACCCCATCCCTAATGGCTTCTATTCCGTGATCCCTGTAAGTTTCTTTTAGCTTGATCTTAGCTCTCTTCAATATCGATTCAGTGAGATTTATTCCTACTCGATTTACCAGTGTTACCTGTCAATAATAATCCGCACCTCCAAGTCTATAATTTTTTTTTCTTTCTTTTTCACAATGTTTGTTTTTGAAATTTCTACAGGATAATAAATTGAAGCAACTATTTAATAGCATTCCTACATTGGAAGATCTTCATGCTCTGGGCGACGAAGGTCTAAAGGCTGATGTTATTCTTGTTGATTTTCAAAAAGATAAAAAGCTTTTCAGGCAAAAACAGTTGATTACCAAACTCGTCAGTGGATTGAACTCAAAACCAGCTGCTATTATCAAGAAAATTGCTGGACTGGTAAGAGTGCTTGAGTTACTTTCTTTAAATGGTCAATTTATCTTAGAATAATTCTTGATGCATTGCATGCTTTATCATCTCATTCGCTCATGAAACTTAACTGCGATGCATCTTTTATTAGTTATATTTGTTTCCTGTAAAAAAAAAATCAGTAAATGACCATTTTGTTTCTCTATTCCAAAGCTGCATGCAATGCTATTGATCATATATGGAAGAGTTGAGACATTTGTCTGTCTAATGAAAAGTGATGCTGAGAGTGTCCATTATAATACTAAGAAAGAAGCCACGTGGTCTTAGCTTCTTTATTTTCTTAGTTGTGAAACTATCAATAAGTGCTGCTGTGTTCGAAGATAAACTTCCCCAGACTATTAGTGTGTTGCCCTTAATCTTCCTCTAATGCCACTTGTAATATATTGCTTACTTGGAAAAGGTGCTAAATTAGGAAATGTGTATATTTGTTTGCTTGCCCTTTTCTACTGCATCCCATTTATTAGGCTTTACATGGAATGTCATTAAATTTATAGATGCAGTACGACCAAGCATTTCACAAATCTTGTTTACTCTTTTTACTTATCATGAAACCTTCGTTCAAATGGTCTGGCAGGTGGCAGATGTTTATAAGCAATCAACTCTGCATAGCCCGGCAAAAACTACGCAATCTTTTGAAAATTGTGGTATTCAACTGCTAGGACAGATCAAGCATGGTTCTTGTCGGCCACGAGCTATCTTATTCAAAGTTTTAGCTGATACGGTTGGTCTTCAAAGCAAACTTGTTGTGGTAAGTATCATAACGTGATCAGTGATCTTGAGTATCACTTCATTTTTTGCATGTGATTGATTAATTTTGATAAAGGGTTATTCTCGAGAAAAGTTACGAATCATGGCTATAATTCCGAGTGTTCTGACCAGTTTTAAACTTGCTATGCTTTTTGGTTGTTTGTTTGATCAGGGTTTGTCAAGTGATGGAGCTGCTGAGAGTGTAGACTCATACAATCATATTTCTGTTACTGTTCTTCTTAATTCTGTGGAAATGCTGGTTGATCTAATGCGGTTTCCTGGTCAGCTTATCCCTCTATCAACCAAGGCAATATTTATGAGTCATATATCAGCGGCAGGGGAAAGTGATTCTGCAGAGAATGACTCTTGCGATTCACCTTTGGAGCCAAACAGTCCCATGTTTGGTTATCCAGAGCATGAAAAGTAAGTAGATATTGAAACTTTAAACTGTTAAATCAACTGCAAGAACTTGCATTAAGTTTAAAAGTGTAGCGGGTACCATACTTTACTCTACCTTTTGTTCCATTCTCAGTGGTGTGCAGAGTTTCTAATTATTGTTGTTATACAGTGCAGAAAAGGATGAAAACCTTCTCTTTCATAGGAAACTGGAAGGGTCTCCAAATATGTCTGGTCCACCATCAAGGAATATGCTGTTACGATCTGCCTCCGCGCTAGAGAGAAAATTAAGGTGATAAGCCTTTGTTTTTATTATGTTTTTGTGTTACGAACCAACCCCAGGTTTAAAGATGCCTTATGTTCTATTTAAACGGAGGAATGGAATAGATGACCATACGTCCATATTTGTATGTTCTATTCTCCAGTTTCTCACAAAGCGAGTCAAATATTGCTAATGAGTTTTGGCGGCAGAACCGGAGAAAGGTCATTGCTGATCAGAGGACTGCCAGTTCTAGGTTACTCTCATGCCAGTTTGATGTTTGGATTTCCCCCATCATTCAAATTCCATTTTTCTTTATATTTCTTATATGCTTTATTTGTATCACCTGCAGTCCCGAGCATCTTTCCTTCCGAACACGTACAAAGTCCATGTTAAGTGGCGACAAGAACTTGGCACAAGATTTCACCGGCGACGTTGCCACATCGAGGTTGGTTTCGATTTTTACAAAAGTTACAATTATTGTTGCAAGAGGTCGTGGTGTATTTTTTTTTGGCCAACGAGGTCCTGGTGTTTGTTAGTCTGGTTTAGTGTTTACGGAATTCTTTTGCCTAGTTTCTGATTTAATAATATACTGTCAGAGAACTTAGTTGGTGTGTCTTAAGTTTGTTAAATAATATTATGTATTCAATTTCATGTGCAGCAAATCTGTTGGAGGAGCGAAATTGGAAACTAAGAGAATAAGGAGGAGAAGCATTAGCATTACTCCTGAGATTGGTGATGATATCGTCAGGTGGGTGGCTAGTTATGCCTCATTGACCTTCATATGCATAGCAGAGCCTGTATGATGGTTTTTGAAATGTCTGCATTCTGGTTACATATATAGCTCCCCCATTAACAACCTTCTCTAGTTTCAATAAATCCAAAGCTACGTTACTATAGGTTGCACTTATTCAGTTTCACTTTATCTTTTCTTTCTCAATTGTTTATTTCGTATATGTTACCATTCCATATACATTAAGACTTATAGACCATTAACTGTCTTTAACACGGAGCTCTAGTGTTTTTGTAATTTTATTGATAACTTTTGTGTAAAATTTACTTGATAATCTTTTTCAGGGCAGTACGAGCGATGAATGAAGCGTTGAAGCAGAATCGCCTCTCGAAAGAGCAATGTGACGATGGTTCATCTCCTAACTCTCCTAATGACAGAGCCGAGGGCCCTCTCCAGAAAAATGTACGTAAATATTTGTATATAATGAAGCTTATTGATACATCGATCACTGAATACATTTTGAGATATTTGGCTATGATAGCTTGTAATCGTAGATGTTAAAATACTGAAAACAACGAAACTTTGGATGCAACAGAATTTTATGTTTCTTTTCTCTTCAACCAGTTTGAAATGGGAACTTTTATGCATTTCACGATATGAAACTTGAACCCCTAGAAAAATGCTGTGTTTGATCCGTAGGAAATCAATATAAGACATCCACTTTCTGTTTCAGCAACGCACAATAATCAATTTCAAGTGGATGTTTGTTTGATATTGCAACATGCTTAAAATTATGATTCTTGGAACATTTACTCAATGTGGATAATGACTTACGAATTTTTGTGGCTTAACTGGAGATTTCTGCTTTTAGGTCTCTGGTTTCCATCTTGATGCCCATGACCAAGTGTCTGGAGGAAGGTCGACCCTTTCCAGGGAACCATTTGATCCACAGAAGGCAATCTCACTACCGTCTTCTCCCCAGAACTACCGAGGCCAATCCTATGAACGGAGTGGTTCATCACATCGTGATATAAGCCACATTTGGGATAAAGTATTGGGATCTCCCATGTTCCAGAATAAGCCATTGTTACCGTATGAAGAATGGAACATAGACTTCTCTGAGCTGACGGTTGGGATTCGTGTTGGAATTGGTACAATTTTAGCTCAATGTTTTTGAATTGGGTTTATGCATTCTTGTAAAATTGTTGGCCATATATTTCCTTCAAGAAAATTGACTACGGCTTTCAACTTGTATTTCTTTATTATCCTTCACTTCACATTCTTTACCCTTTTATTCGCTTTTGTTTTTTTTGTCATCAAAAGTTTACTTTTGTATAAGCAACCCAACTAAACTTCTTTTTGATTCTTTCTTCCAGGATTTTTCGGAGAAGTCTTCCGTGGGGTCTGGAATGGAACAGACGTTGCGATCAAAGTGTTCCTTGAGCAGGACCTTACAGCTGAGAATATGGAAGATTTCTGCAATGAGATATCGATTCTTAGGTATGTCTCTAGACTTTGTCTGTTTTATTCCAATTTAGCAATAACTTCTGGACGTATATTCTGACTTTTTTTCCTGCCTTCTCTTCCTGCATCCAAATAACTACCAGCCGACTTAGACATCCCAATGGTACTAATCTATTTCTTTTCAATTTTCATTTGTAAGATTTTTAGTATCAGTTTTCATTAACAAGGATCTTTGCTTCTTGTAGTTATACTGTTCCTTGGAGCATGCACAAAGCCTCCACGATTATCGCTGATCACTGAGTACATGGAAATGGGATCTTTGTATAATTTGCTGCATTTGAGTGGACAAAAGAAGAAGTTAAGCTGGCGGAGGAAGCTAAAGATGCTGCGTGACATTTGCCGGTAATTTCATTCTTACAAAAAAATTCATGCTTCCTTCCCAAATTGATACATAGTTTTTGCCATGGTAAAAGAAATCATCTTGGCGAGAAAGGAATAAGTTCCAAATAGGATATGGAATTAAGTCCGAGTGAGGAGGAAGTTTCATGTATTTTTATAAAATTTTTGCAAGGGGGTTGATGTGCATACATCGGATGGGGATAGTACACCGTGATATAAAGAGCGCAAACTGTCTTCTGAGCAACAAATTGACAGTCAAGATCTGTGATTTTGGGCTTTCGAGAATAATGACAGGCACGACAATGAGAGATGCAGTCTCTGCAGGAACTCCAGAGTGGATGGCTCCTGAACTTATTCGCAATGAGCCCTTCTCTGAAAAGTGCGATATCTTCAGCTTAGGTGTAATAATGTGGGAACTCTGCACTTTAGCCAGACCTTGGGAAGGAGTACCGCCTGAACGGGTAACATAACTTACCAAGAAGAAGACTCCATAGTGACATAATTATTATGTACCTAAATAACCAGTTTCTGCATATTTCTCAGGTTGTTTATGCTATTGCTTACGAGGGAGCTCGTCTTGAGATTCCTGAAGGGCCATTGGGAAAGCTTATTGCAGGTCTTACCACTTCTCAAAGTGTTGTTGTTTTTCTTTTATATAATTTTGTTACTGAATCTTTGTTTGAGTTTATGGAATATTCTTTCTGATGTTCGCAGATTGTTGGACAGAACCGGATCAAAGACCGACCTGCAGTGAGATACTTTCTCGTTTGCTGGATTGCGAGTATTCGCTTTGCTAACTTCTCTCAAATCTTTTTCCTTTCTGTGAATAGAAACTTTGCAGCAAGAAGAGGTTTTCGTTTTTGTTTTTTTTTTTGAATATTGTTAGCTTTCTTCTTTGAGTTTGTACAAAAGAACTTTTGGCGCTTTCATATCCACAAAAAGCTTTGTGGAACTCTTTTCTGTTTTGTCATTGCAAATCAGTGAAATCAAAAACATTTGAAAAAGAGAAAACAACAGTAGACTTTTCAGACTGCGGGTTTAACTAAATGATCAACTAACTTTCTATTCTTGTTCGTATTCATACGTCATAGTTGGACCACGTGAAGCTGGGTGTGATTTATTATAAAACTGAGGCTAATTAAGAAGGATGTTAGCGCATATGAAAAAGTTACAAGGCAACAGGAAATCATATTTCAAATTTTTCTTTTGGATCTGATCCGTATTTCATATGTTCGTTCATATTTGATTGCCCGAATTAAGAAGCTGACAAGGAGCTTTGATTGACATAGAAAAAGAGTGTAACTTTGCTATAGGGATATAAGTATTTCAATTGAAATTTAGACAAAATCTTTTGCAAAAAGAGAGAAACATCCACAAAAAAGGGTAAGAAGATGCTTTTAGATATTAACAAGTTCCCAATCGCACTTTGTGTTACCTTTCAAGTCTATCAGCTACATCATAATCTTTCTAATATAGCAATGCATCAATGTCATAGCAAATGATATGGATTGAACAAATTTTACTTGACATCACTAGTATTGCATTGTATGAATATTTAAAGAGAATCAAAACCAAACATCCAAATGATCATATCAGATGAGTTACTCACCTTGATTTTCATCTTCGGTTTCAAAAAGTCTTACCATGGGAAAAATAATCCGTTTACTGTTTACATACTATTTTAGAGTCTTACCAATTCATTTCTTACCATAAATATCATATATTTTTAATATAATTAGGTAAAAATGGAAAATATTAACCAAAACCAAATTAATTTTTACATTGTGGGAGAATATTAAAAAAAATCATAAGACTTGCGGACTATTTCAACCATCTTTCCATTTAATTTTTAAAAAAATAACTAGATTAAAAAACATAACGACTACTATCACATACTCTAGTATTTAAAAAAGTAAATCAACAAAAAGTTATAAAATAGTTAGTTTAAAAAAGGAAAACTAATACAGGCCTAAACATAATCCAATTTGATCAGAACTAAAATACTTACCTTTATCGGATGCAAAAACATTGACCAAATTTGTTTTAAAAAGAGTATAAATTGTGTTTAAAGAAAAAAAATAGAAATTAGCCATATATATATATATAAACGAGCTGTGGGTGTGGCTCGTTGAGCTTACTAGTACTTTTAGTACATGCACACAAAGACACACACAGTGGTTTGTTTTTTTAAATTCCTCCGTCTTCCTCAATTCCGTTACCGTCACCGTAATACCTCCGTTTCTCTCATCCTCACCGCTCATCCTCTCCGATCCGATCCAACTCACCGTCGTAAACCGTATGAAGGACGCCGTGAACGACTCCTTTTCTCCGGGATCTTCCCGTCCTTCGCCGTCGACGCTTTCTCGAGAAGATTGCTGGAGCGAGGAAGCGACCTTCACGCTCATCCAAGCCTGGGGCACTCGCTACGTCGACCTGAGCCGAGGTAATCTCCGTCAGAAACACTGGCAAGAGGTGGCTAACGCCGTTAACGACCGTCACTTCAACACAGGCCGAAACGTTTCCGCCGCCAAATCGCAGCCGTACCGCACCGACGTTCAGTGTAAAAACCGGATCGACACCTTGAAGAAGAAGTACAAAGTCGAGAAGGCTAGGGTTTCGGATTCCTCCGGCTACATCAGCCCCTGGCCTTTCTTCTCCTCTCTCGACGACCTTCTCCGGGAAAGCTTCCCGACCTCTACTTCTCCTGATTCCACTGACTACCTGAGACCCTCACTGCCGATGTCCATTATTCCAGTTCCCGTCGCTCCACGATCGGCCATCCCCAGACGTCCGGCGCCGTCGCCGGCCATTATGCCTACCGCCGGCGACAATTTACTCGGATTTCGCGGGAATCTCAACGCATTCGCGGCGGCAGCAGCAGCAGCCGCTTCTCCGGCGTACGAAGATGATTCGGATGGGTCGAGGTCGAGATCGAGCGGTGGCCGGAGCGGAGGTAACAGGAAGCGGGAGAGGGAGAGTGAAATTGAGCACAAGGAGCAAGGCTACAAGGAAGTAGCCGAAGCAATAGAGAGGCTTGGGCAGATATATGAGAGGGTGGAGGAGAGGAAGAGGAAGGAGATGGTTGAGTTGGAGAAGCAGAGGATGCGATTCGCTAAAGAGTTGGAGTGTCATAGGATGCAGCTCTTCACTGAGATGCAGGTTCGTCTTCGCAAGCTCAGGCGTCATTCGGGTTCCAAAGCTCCCACTTCTTCCGCCTCCACCGGTGAGACCTGATACACCCTTTCATGACCACCTAACAAAAGTAGTTTGATTCTGTTTCTGTTTCAGTGCTACATTAGCTCAATGCTTTATGTAGTCGTCCAAGAAGTTTTGTTCAAACTCTGTTAGCATGATACAGAGCAGCTTTTCAATACATTGCTGTGATTTTGTTAGTTGAGAAGATCGCGAGTTTACATACTAAGTTTAGTAGATAATAATGGTAATCTATGTCTGAAAAGAGAATGCGGTTTGAAAGTGCTTTAGAATGACACTGAGAAAACAAACAAACTGGCATGAAATGTGTAAAGGTCATAAACTCTCAAGAGTTGACGAACTTTGCTTTTGCGATCATCAAATCTTGCCTGCAACTTGGCCGTGGCGTTACTACACACTAGACCTTGTGTTTTTTTTTCGTGTGTTTCGCTTGGCTCGCCATTCTCAACTTGTTACGTGTTAATTTGATGAATTGAATTCCTCTTTGTTTTTTTGACCCAGTACGAGTAATAATCAACAGTGGTTTATGAATCGATTTTATAACTCATTTCGTAATAATAATTGAAACTTGTCTGTCTTTGCAGCTCTTGAGTATGGGATGATGGATTTCCCTAGTTACTTCTAAGGGTAGGCTCCTTTTTTTTGCTTTCAGCTACGGCAGCTCTCACTCTCTCAACAATCAACATGATTTGGTCTTTGCCTATATCAGTCATGTTTTAAGTTGTTGGGCTAACATATGGTGTTTTTTTTGTCTTGTGCTTGTTGTGATTTGCAGCATCATGAGTTTGTGATTATAGCAATTGATGAAGAAAGAAGAAGTCAGCATGTACTGGGTTCTTCTTCCATCACGGTAGACCAAGTTAAAGATGTTTTACTCTTTATGTCTGTAAATTTTGCCCTTTTTAGGAGATTCTGATTCCAACAAAGGAAAAAAAAAAGAAAAGGAAGGCTGTCGGTGACGTTATTATTGTTTTGGTACATCTCTACACCATGAAAAGGAACAGTACAAGAAATGGGTTTTCAGCAAAATATCTTGGGTTTTATGTTACTTTTGCTCTCAATTCTTGGTTAGTGAATCCCGTACTCGAACAAAGTAGATTTCAATTCTGATGATTCTGTATCGTAAGACCATAAAATTGAGTTTATTAAAGCTAACACCCCTGAGAAGTGAGAACCCAGTTTCGTCTCTGTTATTTAGTACTTGAACAAAGTAGATTTAAGTTATTCGAGGCCAATAAAGGAGCAACAGTAAACATTCTTAGCTCAATCCCGAGACCAATGAAATAATTTCTTCTCTTTCGTGCAACACTAGAAGACGAATCGGAGTGTATTTATCACCACCACTCTTAAAAATCAACAATATTGAAAGAAAAAAAAACAAAAAAGCAAGTTGATAAGTTGAAAGGCCATAATTATTGGGCCTGAAAAGCCCACCTTCATGAGATGAATAGTTAGGTCGAGTCTCTTTCTTCAGTAGGAGTATATAAAAGTATTATTTTATGTTGTCGATTCGCCGCATTTCCATAATTTGCTTCGAACAACAACAAGAAAAATCAGAAATTGATGTCAAGAAAACACAAAAACACCATGGCTCCCTCCTTCCCGACAGATGTAACCTCCGAGATTTTCGCGAGACTGCCGGCGAAATCAGCTGTCCAATGTCGCATTTTGTCGAAGAAATGGTGCTCCATCCTCCGCAGTACAGATTTCGCCGACCTGTTTCTGACTCAGTCTTCGACTCGTCCACGTCTCCTCTTCGCCGTCGAGCGAAACGGTGTGTGGAGCTTCTTCTCCTCTCCTCAGCCTCCATACGCCACGTCGTCATCGTTGCCGTCTTGCTCTGTAGTATCCGTCGATTTCCATTCGAAGTTCTCTATAGATGTAAGCCGATTCCACTGTAGCTACGCTTCAGGTTTAGTCTTTTTCCCTGCCATCTGGATTCCAAAAGAAGGTGGCTACCCTAACCGTGTGATATGCAACCCTATCACCGGAAAGTATGTCACTTTACCTGACCTGAGCGTCTACAGGAAGTCGAGAGGGTTTGTAGGGTTTGATCCGGTCGACAAGGAATTTAAGATATTGACTGAGGATCGTCCCTTTTGTGATCAAGGTGATCACCATCAGGTTCTGTCTTTAGGAGGAACCGGAGATTTGAGTTGGAGGAGTAAGAAAAACGATTGTCCCTCCTACGACCATTGCATGTCTGAAGGGATATGCATCGACGGCGTTTTGTACTACTTGGCTGAGAACATTTGTGATTTTCCTCGTGTTGTCGTCTGCTTTGATGTTCGGTCTGAGGAGTTTAAGTTCATCGAAGCTGATTGCTTTTCTGATCAGGATAATGTTAAATTGATCAACTACAAGGGTCAAGTAGCTGGGGTTTATTGGAAGTATGTGGAAGCTGAGGGAAAGATTGTTCTTGAGTTGAGTTTGTGTGTTCTTGCGGATGTTGAGAGCAAAGAATGGTTGAAATCTGTGCATGTTTTGTCGGAGGAGAAGATTGTTCGTCGATGCAATTTCTCAGTCGTTGGGATGACTGCTGCGGGTGAAATTGTTTTGGCCATGGACTACACATCTAAAACGTACTACGTTTTCTTCTTCGATCCGGAAAAGAGCACTCTCCGATGTGTTGAAATCCAAGGTTTTGGAGCTAGCCTTGAAGCCCTTGGGAGTCGTGGTAGAGTTCGTGTCTTTGTTGACTATGTGGAGGACCTAACTGTTCACGATGCAGAGCAACTCAAGTCAAGCATCTCTGCCTCGTGAATGGTGAAACTTCTTCTTATGAGAGATTGGGAGGTAGTTAGCTTTGATGTCAATTCAAGCTTATATTGAAGTTCCCTTAACCTTCTTCTGATATAATTAGAATTTCTGCATGTAATAACGACTTTAGGATATCTCGCTGTAATCTTCCCCTTTAGCTTTAGGCCATTTCTGCATGTAATAACGACTTTTGCTGAGTTCATCTGCTGGAAATATTATTAATCGACTATGTATTGCCGACTTTTCTAATCACATCTTTTGTATCTCGTGGTTAAGGCAGGCTGTCTCTATTTGTTATCATATCTGAATAATTGTGTCCTTTCTTCCTGTATAGGATGAGTGGTTTATGGTCTAACCTTAGCCATTAAAAATGCTTGACATGGGCTCGTGGTTGTATCTCTTGCCACACCATGTTAATTTATCTCCAACCATTTCCGCAATATCTGATCCCTAGAGCGAGAAACTGTTTAACAACTAACTCTTTTATATAATTTATCCAAAACCGTACCAGTATTAATTCAAAGTGTTTGCCTAATTTATTTTGAACCAATTCAATCGACTATCGTTTTGATTAGGTTTTGTTTTCAGTTCTAGTTTGGGTTGGATCACGATTTGGTTCCTTTTTTTTTTGGAATCACTCAGCTACTATATGAATATACAATATAATATCAAGTAAATGAAGGTTTGTTTGCAGATTGTAATTGAAATCAAATGAATGTTAAACAGTTTTGAGGTGGTTTTTGTATGGTGTTGAAGATGCAGAATCCACACGCACAAAATTGGGTCACACCATCATAAGAAGTTATGATTTATCTTTTCTTCTATAAACAAATCAACAAAATCTAAACTCCATAGCATGTTCGGTAAGGTTTTCTTTTAGCAAATGATATTTTGTTTCAAAGATTAAATTTAGGACATTTTAATATCACAATAGAATGTATATCATTATGAAAGCGCATATATAGGATCTTAACAAGTACTAGTTCGTAACATAATTCAACCGGTGAAGCTTGTAGTTCACGAGGAAAGCTTACGAGTGAGCGGGCTTTACCAAATTCCTCAAAAACACACATTCACTAAAAGAAAAAAAAATGTATGGAAAAATACACATCAACAGGAAAAAAAATCCATGCATTCCAGTTGTATCTGGATTCCGAGGAACTGATTCGAACGAGTATCCGACTAATTTTGGGGCCTATCGAATCGAACCCCAAGATTGGTCGGTGACCATTCGGATCGGTTCCTCGAAGTCCGGATATCTGATCAGATCAAAAAAAAATCCATGCACACTAAAAGATTTATGAAGAAAAAATGCCTAGTTTGATTTTTACTCATGTACTACTCAAATAAGCTCACATATATAAAAGGTTGTACATATATATGATTATATTTTTCTATACAAATCAGTAGATCTCAACTTCAAAGCAAGTTAACTAAACAAAGATTATATTTAGTAAAATTTTTATCTTAAATCAAATGGATCTTAATATCACAATTTAATGTAATCATTGTACACCGATTTCCAGCTTATATCATTCAAAAATTTTGGCAAAAAAAAAATAATTCAAAATTATTTACCAAATTAATTAATTTCCTCTAAAACATTTAAATTATATGGAAAAAAGACATAAACATCAATAAATCCATACACATATAAAACTAACGTACAAACCACACCATTTTCCTTTAAAAAGCTCACATTTAAAATAAATATACATACATATCCACATCATTTTGTTGTTACGGTTGTTAAAATCACATAGTAATTGTAAAATTGATGATATTAAAAATTGATGGAAAGAAGAGAAGGAAAGACAAAAGAGATCCATGTAGCAACAATACAATCTTCATCACAATGTTCTTATGCCGACTTTATTCCTTTTGATCTAACGAGAGAGATACTTTTGAGACTGCCCGCAAAATCTCTGATGAGGTTTCGATCCGTCTCAAAACAATGGGCGTCTTTAATTTCCGATCCAGATTTCATCAACTCATTCACGACTCAATCACCTATTCAACGCTCTTGTCTTATGCTAAACTTCCAAAAGAATGACATGCAACTTTATTTCTCTCTCTCGCAACATAAGAATCTAGAGAAGTTTCATCTCACGCTCCAAAAGAAAAAGAAATACAAGTCCTATTTGCAGTTTCAGTCTGTCCATGGTTTGATCTCTTTCCATTATTTCCATGATATTGTAATTTGGAATCCTACTATGAGACAATATGCTACCTTTCGGAAACCATATAAAGGCAGATTTGCAATAAGCTATTTAGGATATGATCCTATTGGAAATACGTATAAATTACTGAGCATGTTATATAGCCACAGTGATGATGAGCCTCACGTTCTTACGCTGGGAGCTAAAGAATCATCGTGGAGAAAGATCAAACGTATTCCTATGCATTACCTTCCATGTCAAGGGATATGTGTCAATGGAGTTTTGTTTTATATTGTTAGAAATGGAGTTCAAAAAAAGATAATGAGTTTTGATGTGCGGACAGAAAAGTTCAAATTAATCCAAACACATGGTTGTATGCACGATAACTTGACGACTAAGCTTTCACTAATGAGGTACGGGGGAAAATTGGCATGGGTTATCTTAGAATCATCTTATTGCAAATTATGGGTTCTTGAAGATGCGGAAAAAGAAGAATGGTCGTGCAAACATTTTCATTTACCATTTTCTCGAAAAGATCCTATTGTGAAAGCTAATTACGTTTTAAGTGGTTTGACGGATGATGGTGAGTTTATCTATGTATCAGTATCATTGCCGGATAAAAAGATTTATGTATGCTACTATGATCCAAAGAGAAACAGTAACAAGAGAATTAAAATTGATATATCTGAAGATGAAGAGTTTTGGCTTCGTAATGGAGGTCGTGACGAATGGGAATTTATTGGAAGTTTGCCCAATCACATTGAGAACATCATGTCCCTGGAGAGCATTATTTGTTCACCGTGTGATTCTTTCGAGTGTTTTAGTGTTTAGTTTATGCTGTGATATTATTTTATCTCATTGAGATTTTGTCATCCTTTTGTTTTGGGGTAAAAATAAATGTTAATTAATATTTCAAATCTAGTTAATTAAGAGCATTTAATCAATATTTCAAATATTTGATAATGGTAGAATTGTATGGTTGCATAATTAATATTTCAAATCTATGTCTTTCTTACTTTTGTGATATATATACACCAAATTTCTAAAGCAAATGCTAGTTTTAAATGCCAATCAATATATAAATAATCAATTTTATCATTATTTAGAATATAAGTCTAGCTTCATTAAAACTAATATATTTTATCAAAAAGATAATTAAATTTTTTAAAAGTTAAAAATGATTTGTCACTAATTAAAACGCAAATTTCAGTAACAAATATCAATTGGCTAAACCTAAATATAAATCATAAAAAGCTAGTAAACACCAATAACAAACCTATGTTACAAAAAATTGATTTTGTGTTAATTTCTTATTATTATTATTTGTTTTTAAATTGTATTATTTATTTATTATTTGTTTTTTTTTATATAATAGCAGTTTTATATTATAATAAAAAACTTATATTCAAAGGAATTTTTTTAAGATATTAATATTATTCTAGTAAGTAGTAATCTCAAAATCTATAATACCATTAAATATTGTATGGTAATTATTATCACATTATTTTATCTCATTGGGATTTTGTGATTGTTTTGTTTTTGGGTAAAAATAAATATTAATTAATATTTGAAATACACTTAGGAGATATGTAAAAAAAGTTTATGAATCAGAATTTCTCTTCTTTTTTTGCAGTGATCCGAATTATGTTTTCATAGCGAAGTATAAAGCATAATTTTTGGATAAAATAAAACAAATTTTAATTTAAAATCTGAATATAAAATTTTTTTATTATAAAGATTATCAATTTTAAATGTTATATATTCTTTTTATTTGCATATCAGGCAGGAATCTGTGTAATAATAAAAAAAAAAAAAAGAGAATCTTGTTTCATTTATTTCATTAAAACTTTATTTTGTTATATACTAAAAAAACAACTAATTAGTCATTATTAACCCTAAAATAAAAGAAACCGAAGATGACTTCTTTTATAAATAAAAAAAGAAAAGAAAAGAAATTGGGATTGAGAAAGGGAATCTGGTGTGACAGTCGACATGTCTCCGAAATCAAGCGCCGGCGAGAAAAAGGATGGATCTTTGACGGAGGCTGATCTCATGGAAACATCCATGGGAGTGGAGTCTTCTTCGCTGGGGAAGCGGAAGGCCGAAACCTACTCCAGCACAGAGGAGGATGAAGAAGAGGAGGTGAAAGAGGAGGAGGATAGTGATCCGGATTGGGACAAGGATAGCTTCGAGGGTCGGGAATATCATTCCTCTGATGATCAAGCGGATTATCTGAACGATCCCGACTTTGAGAGGAGGAGCCGTTTTTACCATCGCACGGTCATCGAAACCAAGGTTTAGCCTATATATACATATATACGTACAGTACTCCTCTTTATATTATATCGTAATCACTGCTTCTTCTTTTTTGGTTTTAGGGTTTCTTTCAGCGATCTGACGATTTTCCAGATTACCTCTGGTCTGGAATTGCTACAGTGTGGGATCTTGATCAGAAAATTCACCCAGGTCTGAGCTGTCGCCAGTTCCTCGCTAACATGGCATCTCTATGTCTTGAAAAATTTAACAAACGAAAGGTAACAACATACACATCTTTCTTTCATTATTTTTGCTATACATGTAGCTAATTATCTTGTCCATCCTTTTTGTTTCTAGAAAAAGGATGTGAAATTTGAGCATATCTTGAGGGCTAATTTCAACCCTGCGGGCACGACAAAGTACTACATCACCTTTGCTGCCCGAGAGTCTGACTCTCCTGATGCCCCACTAGTGGAATATCAAGCTAAGGCTGCTCGCTGTGGAGGCAGGACTTATCCCATCCTTTGCAGACCCAGTCCACCACCCCTTAAATAGGTATCTTTTCTCCTCCTCTATTCCATGTTTTTGTGTTCTCAATCAAGAAAACCACACTTAATTACTTGATTCTATGCATGCCCCCATTGAATTAGCAGTATCATATGTACTTGTGTCATCTCTAGACTTGATTACACGAGCAGTTAACTACTCTGATTGTTATCTCCCAAACTGTGGCAATGGTACATAGAGATGGTCAACTATACTATACTCGTTCTGCTTAATTATTTTCTTGGCCTAACAAGAAGAGATACAATCCACATCTGATTTTGCTCCTCTTTATTTTATCTCAGTGTGCTACTTGAAGGGTGATGGAAGAAGTCAGTTGAAGAGCAGTACTTGAAGAATTCCCATCATATGGGTCCTTGTTTAGACTACTAAGTTAGTAGTAACTTGTTGTAACATTATCATTAAATAAGACTTTTGTGTGTGTCACCCGAATTTAAAAGTGCTTTATTATTATATTTATTATTATAGTCAGTGAACTGTTGTTGCTTGTGTCTCCTAAACATAATTAATTATTTTATTGTCCTAACAAAGGATCAATCGTTATGTTTTTGTGATATGTCATCTACAAATCAAATCAGCAAAGCCCATATTAATTTCTTAAGGAACCGGGTCTTTGAGGCAAACGATGTCACACTTTTCTTTGATGAAGATTTGTGCATAACCTTTGCATCTTCATTCAACACCATATGAATTCTGACCGATGAAGTATAACCCCTTCTTTGGTTACTCCATAGCCTATGAGAAGCATGCTGTGTAGACGGCTATCATTGGTAATAGTCTTTTTTTTTTGGTAAATAATAAACCCCTGGAAAATAAAATAAAATAAACTAAATTAAATTAGGATTATGCTCATTTTTTGTGAGTGGTTAAATATTTTAACTCGTATTTATTTAAAATAATAATTTTTTTAAAAAAATAATTTTTAGAATTAGAAAGATTAATATATTGACTGAGACTCTTGTATGAATAATTGTTTTGTTAGAATTAGAAATATTATATTATTTATGATTCATCTTTTGTTTTGATAGGATAATTTTAGAATATTCAGAATTATATTATTTGTCAAACTTATAGCTTAATAATTTTATATAATATAAAAAACAAATAGAGATATTTGGATAACATAAAATTTAGTATGAACTTTAAAATATATTACATATCATATTTTATGTTGTGTTTCTTAATTTTTTATAAACGTTATATAATAATAATTTAATTTTCTTTAAAATAAAAATATAAGTTACACATTCATTTTGTTATTTTTTTTAATTGGTCCACAGTTTTGGAAACTAAAGTCCTAGAATTTTGGAATAAAATCAATCTTTTTAAAATTTTGGTAATTAGAAAATAATAAATATTGGAAGAAAATGGATATAATACTATAAAATCTGTTCTCAAACAAAAGTAATGGCATCATTGTAAATAATAATGTTTTTTGAAGTATTTTTAAAAATGTACTTCTCAATTAATAATAGTATAAGATAAACTCGTATGTTAAGACTTAAGAGTGTGGAAATTTTTTAACAATTTGTCTAACCTTGCACTCAGAAAACTTAGGGTCAATTTCCAGTACCAATGCAACCGGATATTTGTTTAATCTCTCTCGGATATTGGAGGTGGATATTTGTTTAATCTCTCTCAGATATTGGAGGCGTCAACATCTTCGTAAGTTCGAATGTCTCTTTAACTCTTTTCCCCTTAGCTTCGGCCTTGGGAAGAATTTTATTTAGTTAGATTAAAGAAAATAATAATAATAATAATAATCTTCCATTATGAAAACATGATTTCAATTATCAATGAATAATGTTTTACCTTTTGAGATTTGTGTTCTGATACTGGCACCTTCATTATTCCGATCTTAGCAATGTGTTTAAAAGCAATTTTTAGATTGGCAAGTCCCAAATTTTCTGTTCCATCTCGCTTGATGTGATTGATGAGTTCTTCAACAGAAAACTCCTCCTGTTGATTAGTAGGAAGTCCAATGTTGTTAAGAGCTTGTACAAGGCGGGTCAAGCAAATAGCCCAACATATCTCTGCACAATAAAATTAAACTAGTTAAATTTTTTCTTATGAAATTTATTTTCTGACTATTTTAATTATGAGTGTAGTTTGATAATCACCTCTTTCAAGTTGGTTTAGAACTGGGCCAGTGACTATTCCATCCTCACTCCAGTCTTTTATTATGGTATGAACAATGCCTAACAGCTACAACCAAAAACCATACTTAATAGTAACATGTTCATTTTAGACAAATAATCTCACAATTCACAGCAAAATCCATTTGTATGATTAATTGATTAGAGTGTGTGCACCAATCTTAATGTTTAATTATCGTACTTTTTTTTCAAGATAGAAAACTAGTATACCTCCTGAAAAGTGAGCTCATTGGTAGATTGAAATGATGATGCAGCTTCAGCTTGTTTTACTGCTTCAGCATGTGCTTTTGCTTGTGCTTGTGCATTTTGTCTTTTTGATTTACCTCCAATGGGAACTTGGTAACTCTTGCTTTCTAACGTTTTCTATGCAATAAACAAAGGACTCTAGTCAAGAACACAGAAATGTCACACCTTTACATAGAAGAACTCGTAAAAATAATTAATGGTAAAAGAAAAGGACCAAAATCTTACAATTTTCCTAAACAGTTCTTATTGTGACATCCTAAAAATCCTTGAATTTAGGAAAATGAAGAAGCTTGAAGTGTTCCTAATAGACAATAAAGAATGCACCTTTTTCTTGGGGAGATCAAAACATATATTTTTTTCGAAAACTCAAAATCTATCTAGGGTTTATTTTTGTAATGAAGAAGAAACTGTAAAATCTTTTCGTAAAAAGTTTCAAACTTTAACGTCAGAACATCCAAAAAAATGAAGAAATCGAAGGAGCAAAAAAATGTTTTAATAAAAAGGACCAACCCCATTAAAAAAAAAAACGAAACCTTTTTTCTTGTGAAACCCACAAATTTTAAACCTTTTGAGACAAATATTATCGCATTTCCTCAAAAAAAAAAAAATAATGAAAAAATAATGAAAAAAATAATGAAAAAAAGATGAAAAAACTCATTTTCAGTTATACAAAAATAATGAAAAAAAAAAACTCAAACTAATCCATCAAAAAGGTAGTTTTCTGAAAAAGAATTAGAGTTCAAGGAGTAAAGTAGTACTACCGAATGGTCCAAATCCCTTTCCATAGCTCCTATAGCAAAAGCTGGAGTCAGATCAACAAGCAGAAAGCGACCTGCGAATTCCAATAAATAAAAACAAAGGATTCTGGTCAAGAACAAAGAAAGTTCACGCCTTTACATATAAGCACTCACAAAAAACTCATAGTAAAAGAAAGAGACCGAAAGTTCTTTCCTTTAACATCCCAAAACCTAAAACTTGAGAAAATAAAGAAGCTTGACGTTTCAGAAAATGAAAAAGCTTGAGGTTTTGTTGAAAATACAGTAAAGATTGGACCTTTTTCTTGGGGAAAATCAAAGCTTATGGGTTTTTTTTATTATGAAGAAGAATGTAGAGTCTTTTGGTTAAAAGTTCCAACCTTGAACATCACAACATCCATAACAAAAGAACTTAAGAACCAAAAAAATTTTTTGCTAAACTAACCAAAATAAAAAAAATTGAACCTTTTTATGTGAAACCCACAAATCTTAAAGCTTTCGCAATGAAAAAACTGACAAATATCTTTGCATTCTCGCAAAAAAGAAAAAAAGAAGGTTAAGAACCTTTGAACAAACCTTTTCTTCAAAGGTAACTGGAGAAGAAAAGCAATTGTGTCTGCTTTTATGGTGATGTTTATATTTATGTCCACGATGTTAAGCATATATATGAGTATCTCTATATATATCGTTAATGTAGTTATATTTTTATATTTTTGAATTACGTGTATTGTTAAATGCTTGACGGTCAACAATGTATAGTACTATTTGCGTGTGACATTTTTCATCTGTATTTATAAATTGTAAACACATTTTAAGATAAATATGTTAGCTTTCCATTCCCAATTACTTACTAATAATGTCAATGGTTAAAAATAAACTCTCGAAAAACATATAAATTACAGATTTTAGGGCTTTAGGTTTAGTATTTGGCCTTTTGTAGCCTATATTTCAAGACTACTTTATCTCCTTTGTTTTGAAAATGTTAGATCGCGTTCTTTCTTTCTTTTTTTTCTTAAACATTTTTTTTTCAAATGTATACTACTGATAGTCCGCAATGTCTTCATCCCAATTTCATATAAAATCATGTTTTTCTTTTCGAAGCCAAGTAGTAATTTATATGATCTCATATCCTTAATTTATCAAAATATTGTTTCATTTTATTACAATATTCAAAATGATTGATGAATAATATATATCCAATATTTAAGTATTAGATAATTATGCAAACCTTCAAAACATTATTGAAAAGTTAATGGGAATGAGATCCTTAAACAACACAATTAATGTTCAACAATGTCAATATCTTTCTGACCTTAGAGAACAAAAAAAGGAATTTCATCGTCATTTTCCAAGCAGTAAATTAATGGAATCTTGATAAACCTTCTGAAAATAGTGCAAAACAACAAATCCATCTCGATCAAGTTCCTACTCAAGAGCATAACCATAATTATGATTTAAATGGTTTATTGAGACTTTTTTGTTTTGTATTTTCACAGTTGCGTGCCTGCGTGGTATTATATCATCGTCAAGTCCGACGGAATTTTCCGGATTAGGTTTAAGTATTATTCATTTATATATATCATTTTTCATATTTATAAATTTTGTATGTGAACTTTTGTTGAAAGCTGAATTAATCGTTGGTCTTGTGACTTGTGAGTACTATATCGGCTTCCTTACATTGGCCGATGAATTGGGCCTATTCTCTAAGTTTTGGCTGCACCTGAAATAGAGTCCAATAGCAAAAAAGAAGTTATTAGCAAAAAGAAGAATATGCTTGTAAGTCGGTTACGGACTTAATAGTTTTTGGTTTCTCGTTACGGGAAAGGAAAAACAAGGAAGAAAGAAAGATCCAAAGAAAATAAAAAACCCTAAGAGCACAAAAAACATAGAAAGTTTAGAGAGAGATCGGAAGAAAAGAAACCTAAGACAAAAAAAGAGTTTTTTTAAAAAAATCTTTCTTATTCTTTGTTGTGTTTTTTGTTGGTGTCACTTTTGCATAAAGAGAACACTTAGAACATTTGTGTAAAATCTTTTAATTGTTATAGTGGAAATTATGGGAGATGGTTCTCACCCCAGAGGTGCCTTGGATAATCAAATTACCTGTCTTAAGTTCAAGTAATTAAGCAATTAACTGAGTAATAATTCCTAACAAGTAGTAGCAAAGCCACTAAACCACATTTTACTTGATTGTATGCATGCCACATTTAATGAGTAGTACCATATGTACACTTGTACGGAACAGTGTCATCTCCAGGACTTGACTACATGAGCAGTTAACTACTCTCATTGCTATCTCGCAAATTGTGGCAATGGCCAAATGGTACATAGAGATGGTCAAGTATACTGGTGCTGCTTATTTTGTTGGCCTAGCAAGAAGAGATACAATCCGCATCCGACTTTTTTTCTTCTTCTTCTTCTTTTTTCTGCCAGTGTGCTAAAACACGAATTCGAAACACAACAATACATATTCCTTAAAATGAAGTTCACTTCAGATCTTCACCTCATTCACGATTAAGTCACGCTCTTGTCTTTTACTAAATTTCCAAAAAAAATGATAATCAATTATTCTTCCGTCTCTCGCAACATAAGAATAAATTGAGTTTACCCAACGTGGAAAATATCCTCTCACGCTCCCGAACGCCCAATTCTCAGTTTCAATCCGTTCATTGTTTGATTTCTTTCCATTAATTAGGTCATATTGTAATATGGAACCCTAGCACGGGACAACATGTTACCTTTCAAAAACCAGATAAACCCATTTATACGAAAAGCTATCTAGGCTACGATCCTATTGGAAATATGTATAAAGTGCTGAACATGCCAGTTAGCTCCACTGAAAAGACCGATGTTCTTACATTGGGAGCTCGAGAGTCTTGGAGGCCGATCAAAGACGTTCCTGAGCGTTATTTTATGCATCAACAGAGTTTTATATATTATTGTCTATAGTAGAGCTGTAGATGATATACTGGGTTTTGATGTGAGGACTGAAAAGTTCAAATCAATCCAAAGACACAGTTGTATGCACGATGACTTGAAGACTACCCTTTCTCTGGTGAACTACAAGGGGAGATTAGCATGGGTTATCTTAGAATCATTTTGTTACGGATTATGGGTTCTTGAAGATGCCCAAAAAGAAGAATGGTCATGCTCATGCCAAGACTTTTATTTACCATTTTCTCCATATGATCCTATTTCCAATGTTGATTACTTTTTAAGTGGTGTGACGGATGGTGGTGAGTTTATCTATGTAGCAGTATCATGGCCGGATAAAGAGATTCATGTATCTTATTATGATCCAAAGAGGAATAGTAACAGAATCACAATTGAAAGATTTTAAGATGAAGAGTTTTGGCTTGGCAATGGATGTCATGACCATGATTGGAAATTTATTGGAAGTATGCCGAATCATATCGAGAATCTCATTACACTAAAGAACTTTACTTGCTTACCTTCTGTCTGATTCTTTCGAGTGTTTTAGTTTTTGTTTGACTTTTAATCTCGTTGAGAATTTGTCATGGTTTGGTGTTTTTTCTGTTAATTAATATCCTAGTAAAGAAAACAGATTATTCTTACAAGTAGCGCAGCCCAACAGGCCCACTTGTACTGCTCGTCTCACAACAAACAATAAGAAAATCAAATGAATCATTTAAATTTATCGACCCAATTTGAGTCGATGATGCCTGGGGAGAGAGAAAAGACCAAGGCACTTCACATTTGTTGAGTTTGTGGGAGAAGCATTTTCCTCAAGTTACAATGAGAGCGCCGTGTTTCAATAGGATAATGCAGCGAAACAAAGAATGAAAATTTCAATTAAAAAATGGCTCCTTGAATCAATTTACGTTCGTTAAGGCTAAAGATTTTGGAGAAAAAAAATGAGAAGAAAGGAGTGTTATAAGAGGAAATTTGTAACCGAGTCCTCAAGTAACTTGTGACTAGGGCACACCATTTCCTTCACTTTGTCTCCCTCTTTATATATCTTGAAGGTTGGAACTTTCTTGATGCTCTCTGCTTTCGCCAATGCCAAGCTCTCGTCCACATCCACCTATAGACAGAAACCCGGTTTATAAACTATATCCCGTTATGTTAAAAACAACGAGACCCATTTTTACTAAATTGAGCATAAAGACATGTGGTCTTGCCTTGAAGAAATGTACTAACGGATACCGCAAGCACAAGGTGTTGACGAATGGAGATATCGCTTCGCTTTGACGGTTTGATGATGATTTGAAGTGAAACACAGAGATTCCTGAAAAGAAAAAAAAAAACAGTTACCATCGTTAAGCAAAAAGAGAAAACAGAGGAATCTTGAAAGTTGTAAATTCGCAAAGTGGTTTAATTAGTATTTTTACCGGGAAGTGATGTCGCGGTCTTGAACTTATCTATAGTCGAAACCTCTTCGACTTCGTTATTGAATCCCAAGTATTTATGTTCTTCAGATTGGTTCGATAGAGCCGTTTTTGCTCTCTGTAAAGACTCAGCAACCTCGTTGTCTCCTGGAAGTTCCTTTCTCAATACTTCATAATCTCTAACCGCATCGTCCCAACGACCAAGCTGCATTTAACAGAACAACATTCTCAACTCAAACACTTTTAACCTCTGTTTCAAAACCAATTTTATTGTCTTTAACTCTAACCTTTCCATATGAAGCAGCTCTTCGTAGAAGAGCCTTAGTGTAATTCGGCTGGATTCTTAGCGCCTGATTACAATCATCAGCAGATTGGTCCCACATACCGAGTTTAAACCAACACGCTGCCCTGTTGCAATACAGAACCGAGTTGAAAGCATCGAACTTGAGTCCATCTCCGTACGCCACACTCGCTTCCGAATAGCTTCCGGAGCTAAAAAGCTCGTTTCCAAGGTTACGAGCTTTCGCCACATGCTTCACATTGTTTAAGACCGACACTACCTCGTGGTTATTGCTACGATCAATCGTCATAGCTCTCTCTGCCTTTACAACAGCATTCTCAAATCTGCAACAAACCTATCATCTCTACTCACTCACCCAAGAACCAAACAACACATATGAATCAAACAACTTTGAGTCTAAGCATTTCGAAACTCACCTTCCTAACGCCATATCAACTTGAGCTTGAACGCATAGCACATAAGCATCACATACCATACCAAAGAGTTTCGCTGGTGGTTGAGTGTGATGATCCAATCTCTGAATGCTGGAAAGACACACATCCGAATCCTTTATCCGATGAAGCCGCAAAAAGGCCTCTGCTTTACAAGCTACAAGCTGCACAATTATCCGAATCAAACCTCATTAATTGTTTAAAAGATTAAGTATTTTCCTCTGATAAAGAGCACAAAGAAGCAATGCGTATAGGCTCTCTCTACCTGAGGAGAAGAATCAGCTCCGTTTGCGATGGCTGCATCGACTTCGGTAATTACCGTTTTCCAGTCGCCGATCTTTCGAGCCTCAGTACACAGCCTGAGTTGCTTCTCCAGCGTTTGAAGCCGCTGCAAATCGGCTTGATCGGGACATTGCCCGGAAAAACAAATGTGACGTCTCGCATTCTCAGCTTCTCCCAATCTAAAAGCAACACCACCGATAAAAGATCATTCCTTTACTCTAACATTAACCGACCAACAACTGTAATAGGTTATAACATTTTACCTGAGATAGAGAGAAGCGAGTCTCTGATGAGCTCTAGCGTAAGAAGGATCCAATCTCACAGCTTCAAGGCATTCTTTAACAGCCTCTTTCAACCTCCCTGACGCAGCCAACGCCGCCGCGCGATTGCTTCTGTAAGCTGGATTTTCCGGCGACATTGAGATTGCTCTGTCGTAAAGAGCCAATGCCTCAGAGAAGTTACCTTTCCTATACATATCGTTACCTGCTTTCTTCACCTCCTCCGGTTCACCTCTATCCGACTTCGTCGCGTGATTTGTCTTGCCGTTGCTGACGCCACCTCCGCCGCTGCGTATGATGTTCCCGTGGCCGTAGTTACCTGTCCCTGTGAACAGAGTCTCTGGTCTGACGGAGGCTCGTGTAGCCATTCCGGTTTTCAGAATCCTTCCGGACGGACAAATGTTCCCGCTTGGTAAGACGCCGGGATTCGGCGAGGTAGCGCCGCTTCCTCCGCCGCGAGAGTTGTGATTAGTCACCGGAGAGAAGCCTAAACCGGAGTATATCAACGGGGTTCCAGCGGAAGCGGATCTTCTGTGTCCCTGTTTCGGATTCCGGTTCTTGGTTGCGGATCCGGGTACAGCCGAGCTGGCCTCTGTCAGACCGGAGAGCTCGCCGGAGTGACTCCGTCTAGCTAGCTGAGAAGTGACGGAAGGCTTCCCGGAAGCAGAGCCGGAGGAGCTGGAGCTGCTGCCACTAGCGGCTGGAGTTGCAGCGGCAGAGGAGGAGGAGGTGCCACAACGTGGCCTCAACGGAGATGTAGGAGAACCAAAGTCGAGTTCCCGGAAGTCAGGTTTGTTGACGACGTCATCGTCTCTTTGGAAATTCAAAGAATCGCGGAATCTCCCGGTAATGGAAGGTTCGAGTGAGTGTCTTCTATAATGTGAAGACATGTTCAAAAGCCAAAAATCTAATGGCTGATGAACAACAGAAGCTTAGGAAGAATGAAGAAGACGAAGAACAGTTCGTGAAGAGAGAGAGAAGAGAGATCTTGTGATATATAAGAAAAGAGAAAAATAAAAAGAAGGAAGCGAAGCAGGATGATGAATGGGTAAAATCAATATCAAAATTTTAAAAATCAAGATTAGATTGCGTTAAATTCTTATTAATTTAATACCACGACTAATTCTGTTTTTTTTTTTTTTTTTTTTTTTTTTTTTTTTTCTTTTGTTCTCAGATTAAGACATTGATCTTCTTCTGTTCATCAAGAGGCACGAGCCTCTCTTATCCTCCCTGACTTCCGTGTCTTTCACGGCTGCTTGTCGCTTAAAAAACCGGTAAATTATGAAATTTTTTATAACAAAAAAAATCATTTAGATATTATGTACTATATACATAGAGACTGTGTCTTTGGTTGACTTTGAAGATTATTTATGTTTGAACAGAATATAGATGAAAATCGTATTTGCCGACCACACATACAAAAATAAATGAAATTTCCTTATTTTTTCCCGCAATAAAATCTTGGAAGCTTTTGGGGGTAAGTACGAGATCTTACATGCTTCTGGAAGACAGTAAAAACCAAATGTTAGTAGAGTTATAAACGCAATTATGTGTTTTTGGTAAACATGTTAAGTAAACGCAATTATGTTGTTAGATCTATTTTAAAGAAAAAATAAAAGTTGCCTCAAATTTGTTTTCGTCCAAATGTACCAATGCACTATGAAACTAGTATTTACTGTAAGATAACATAGGGACAGTTTCTGTAAGGAATCTAGCTCTGCTATTATTTATCTATATATTCGTTTGTTAAGCACTACAACAACAACAAAATTCGTGGAATGTGTAGTGGAAACCTTTTTTTTTTTGGGCAACAATGGAAACCAAATATTCATCCGGAGACCTTAGTTATAACATTAAATGCATCCTGTTATTTTCAAAGTGTAATAATTCAACCACACCTAAACCATGTTGACCAACCTGCAAGGCTGCATACAGTGATCTATATAAAACCAAAAATAAACTATACGTACGGCCAATAGACGAAAAACTAACTAGTCTGGTTCACTAGTTATAATATATGTCATAATGACCTCACTTAAGGTTGATTATTATAAACGTACCTTTTAAATATTTTACATAGTAAAAGAAAAGAAAGTAGAAAACAGTTCTTGAATTTTGGTGTAAAATTGGGCTGAATATTTTATGATTTCTTCTACGGAATCTCAAGTCACGAATATATGCCACCACTCTGGAATTTGGAATCTCAAGTTCAAAATAATTACATTGAACTTGAAATCAAATGAGCAATCATAAGTGTATAATACAATAGATTCTCCGCTGTCATTAAATGAAAATGAGGTACTTTACCGTTTTTTTTTTACTTTACCGTTTTCTCTTTGGGTAATGATTAGTTTAAATTAATTACTCTAAACTATGTTTGGAACTGGTAACCAGTCTTTTCCAACAAATTACTGATTTTTACTTATCGATAAAAATCGAGCGGTTTAATTAAAAAATGCCGATTCTACAGTTTGCAAGCTCCAGCCTCGCTTTCTCTCATCGTTGGTTTACTTCCTATAGCTTTAGTTTTCTTACTCGTTATTGGTGATTTCTAGTTATGAAGTTCTAGGATTTTCTTATAGCTTTCGGTTTTGTTTCCTTTTTGGGGATTTGATTTTAGCTGGACACTGAAATTTTGGTTGTTGTTGTTGTGGTGAAGGCTAAGGTGGATGTTTATGTTGTTGTGAAACTGAATGATGTTTGTGGTTCTCGTTTAATTTGTTCAAATAACTTTTTTTTAGTGTGCCTATTAAAACTAGTTTAACCAGTATAGACTTGACATTCGTAAATCTTAGGAGGAGATCCATCTTTTATGAAGAATGTCAGATTTTAAATGCGAGTTATTGTCAGAAGTGTTACAAACCTATTTTCCTTTGTTTAAGTTGTGCATCAAATTTCTGTGGAAATATGACAGATTCGGATTAAAACTGTGAATAATATTATCAATATATCATCAACAAACCCGTCCTTGTCGTTTTCATTTTTGGAATCGAAACTATGGGTATGTACAATTCCAATATTTAGACGAAGAAAAAAAAGAGAATTGAAAATGCCACTTCGGATTTTGAACCCTCTTTACAAGCTGAGTCGGAGACAGCAGACTTGAGGGTTAAACCGTCTTTTGCAACAAATGTGTTCAGCAAACTAGCTCCAAATTTTTTTTTTTTTTTTCCTTTTAACAATCTAAGCTCCAAATATTGTAGAAAGATTTTGAAACCCCAACTTATATGAATAATTAAAAGGAATAAGTAATTTTGTGAGATAATAATCTCCCATACAATAATTTTCTTGTGAAAAAACAGCAAGTGAAAATTATATTCTCTATACATTCAAGCGAAAATGAAAAGAAAAGGCATAATTTGTATGCGTAGAATAGAGCAAAAGAACAGAAAACAAAAACAGGAAATAGGGCAAAATAAAGCAAAAGAGAAGTGAAGGCTCATTTACTGATGCGTAGCTATTAGCTGGCATTTTTTAAAGGCATTCTTCGAAAAGCCTGCTAATTTCATTTTTTTCTTTCATGGAATAAATATGACAAATATTTTTATATTAGTAACTTTAATCGGGGTTCGAATATATTACCATTTACGTACATATATATTTCTATAGTTCGTTATAGACTTATAGCTGAATAGTAAATTGCATGGAGAACAAAAAAAACAGAAGTACTATTAGGAAGTCGCGAATAGGGGTAAAACGATCAATAAACGAGACGCTGGCCACGTGCAGAGAGTGACCATGCCAGCTGTTTCTTAACCTCTTGGCTACAGTTGCCAGCTAAGCACGCCGAATACATTAACGCCGTCTAAGAAATTTAACGGAGCATTCTCCGCTAAACCGGACGGAATAATCAGAGAGCGGTCCCACATTTCCGCCAAACCAATTATGGGCGATAAATATTTCCCCATACCGGACGGTCCGTGACATGAGTGGCCCCAAATTTCGGATCAATCAAACCGGCTTTTTTCAACTTTGACCAGAAATAGCAATTCTAATAATTAGAAACATCAAAGTACATATTCATAACAAAAAGAAAAAAAATTTGGTCCCCAACTAAAAACTATCATTGACCGATGGGCACCTTTCACATACTAATTATAACGAATATTTATACTCAATATTTTTTTTTTTGAAAGAATTCAAAATATATCTATTTATTCATTGCAAACCACACACATATATGTCTTTTGTATAGCAAAACATTTTTGTTTCGCGCCGAAAGTGTAAAAACTCAAAACTTATAAAATTTCTTGAACAAATAAAGTATGTATATTAGAGAGTGAAATTTTTACTAGAAGCTTGCTCAATTATAATGTTACAAAATAAGTAAGAGCATCTCCAATGATAATAGTGTTGTAATAAAGTTCTAAATTTTGTTATACTAATATTTTAATACAACCTTTTATGTAATTATATATATTTTTTTTAAAAAAAAAAATTGAACTTATCATATGATAACATTTGTATAGAGACTCATAAAAAAGGTCCTAATGTATAAATTTTTAGAATTGATTATAATATTTCTTTTTTTATATTTATTTAATACATTAGAGATTTGGATAAAACTCCCTATTAGAAATGGTCTAAGAATGATAAACCAATAGTCGGGGGAAACACGCTATGTTACTGTTTTGATACTTATGAATTATAAAAATACTAAGATATATATTGAGCTTTTAGATTTGAATCTTACACTGGCATTGCAGTCAGAAATTTCGAAAGCATGGGTGTGTAACATAAGGATGATTTGGCAACTTTTCATTTATACCATTCAGGAACTACATTACAACCATTTTTAAAAAATAATTATAAAAGGGATTATTGGTATCATGCAGATACCACAAATAGAAAATAGTCATATGAGATTTTAAATCAAAGAGAAATGTAATTCCATGTCACGATGTGGCCAAATCATTTTTTTCTACAAAAAAAAAAAAATTAAACAAATTGATATTGGCCGCAATTTATGACCCAACAAAATCGACAAAAGAGGAAATGTTGGGTACCATTGTAAATGTAGATGTAATTATGGTGCTTTACATCTTCTTAGACTGTCATTAAATAACGTCGGGGCATCATGCTCGGTAGTTAGAAACTAAGATAACAAAATTTTGGATTCAAAGCATACAAAGAGAAATAAGAAGGAAAAAACAAGCAAAAAGGAGAAAATATCCTTTTCCTCCCGTCGGGGAACATACTTTATACGTAATTGATTTTGTTTAGAAGAAAATCAGTTAAAATAATGCTGTAATTTCTCAAGGTATGGCCTTAATAATTGTTGGTGGTGTGCTGGCGGAACATGGACCCACATAAATAGGTATTATAAGAACTGATCATGACGTGTGCTAAATGCTATCCAATCGAAATTTCACGATCCAGAAAACGAAATAACAAAGATTATATAAAAAGGTAAAAACACAAAACTACGACAACCATTACGAAAATACACCAAATCAATTTTTTTTTAAAAAGATCTCTATACACCCCAAGAAAATCATACTATGAATAAAGAGATCCTTTTGACCAATAAAAAGATTGTAATAATTTTTAATCAGGTTCGTATATTTACTATCGCAAAAAGTAATCACTAGAAAATACTAATTGATCAGTAGGAAACTTACAACTAAAAAAATACGGTTGTTTCTACAATGAAGTATCGTTTATATCTCTAAAAATCTATCCAAACCTGAAAACTTTATTAATCAACAAAGTTTTTATGACTTGCGTAGTTATATATACTACTAATAGAACAACTGACCCACCATCTAAAACATCTCGCCATCTCGGATATATGAGATTTCAGTAGTTTATTTTGTTGTGTACGTCTCTAGTCACTGGAATATTCACCAAATGACGACCGTTTATTTAGTCCTAAATTCTATCTTTTGTTGTTGTCAGTTTCTTTTGGAAATATATTATAAACACTCGCATAGACGAATTCTTCGATCTAAATTATATTATTATCGAGTTGGAGATTTTATTTTTATTTTTTATCGGAGGATCTACTTGCTTACGGAATTAACTAGACGTCACCACTCACAACGATCTAGGCACCTAAAAATAATCATAGAAAAAAACATATAGTTCCAGCAATTATGTATGTAAGTATATCAGATATGTATATTCTGATTTGGTCTAACGGTATATGCAATTAATAGAGTAAATAAACACAATGATTCCTGATAGTGTATACAACGACAAATAAACCACGTATGGGTATTATCTGTTATTTTATATTTATTTGATTAGACAGGTTTCTTTTAATTAACGACAAACGACGTTTGGCTATATGGTCATTAAGGCCTTAAGGGTATCCAATGTTTCATCATTCATATTATAGTTTCATAACGAAATGATGTCAGTGCAAATACAGTAGGTAAGAATATATGTAGATCGCATTACCGTCCAACTCGCATTTTTTATATAAATAAAAATGTTGCACGTTTAATCGACACTGCTAGACATAATTAATTAACTATATTATCTGATCTTAGTTAACACATTTTACTTTTTGATGCACACAGTACAAGTATGTGACTAAATACATATTTAAGAGTGGTTATAGAGTATGTTTTTGAATTTGAAATGATTCAATTCATTTATGTTCAACCAGTTGAAATATTTTGTTTTGGTAGTATCGCGGTCATGGTTCATCATATCCAAGGCGAAGGTCGATTAATAACTGGTTTTTATAATTTACAATTTCTCGTTTTATAAATCAAAAACGAAGATCGATTTGGCTATTATATAATTAGCAAAGTCCATGCTGCATATATAAGATACACTCATACACACAGGGGCGGATTTAGGATTGAAATTGACCGGGGGCTCAAAATTTGATTTTCACTGTATTTATAACAGATTCTAACTTATAATTTTGCTTAAATCCGAAACTAGTTGATATTCTATATGTGAGTGTGTAAAGTACTGTTCGATGCATGTTGAAACTAAAATAACTCTTCTCTACTCAATAGCAGCATTTAGATCATGTTATTTTTTCGAATGATAACAAATCGTTGTATATAATTTAGGGAGAATTAATATATTTTTATTTTATAGTGAAGTCTTTGTTATTATCGGTCCCGGTTGCTAAAATACTAATATTTCAATAACTAGTTTTCATATCCTTGTGGTATATTTGATAGCAAGGGCGTAAATGAATCGCATGACTCGTGGTACGTAATTAACCAAAACCTTTTTTTTTTAAAGTAAGACTTAATTGTGACTATATTTATAAATAACGAAAATGAGAAAGATAAGTTGGCAAGTAGGCTTATTTAAAGGATAAAAAAATTAAATTTATAGTTATATATACTAGTAACTGAAACCATTAATCAAACTAACAAGATTATTGCCACGACCCTTATTGGTTGCCACCTGAGGTTATATGCTCGAGCATGTGAGCATATGCTAACAAGCTGTGAATTATCTCCTTTATCATCATCAATAAACATATTAGTTAAGGAGTTTATTCAAATTGTTCTTTTTCGGTTTCTTATAATCATGAACGAGGAAAAAGTTGAAGAGCTTTTCGTATACTATGCATATGTGTGCTGTTTATTTAACATTTCACATGCCGCTGTATCGAATTTAGAATATATATTCTTTTTGATATAATTCAAGTAAAGTTCGTTTCTGATTATATACATGTTGTTTCCACGTTACTGAACGTGAATTCAAATCTGATGCCACAAATGGAAAATGAAACATGAAGATTTATACGTTGCAGAACAACTGTATGTATTTTGAAAGAGTGCTCACGGATCTTTAAAATGGACCAAAGACTGAAAATTTTAAACTAAAACATTACATGTATAAATACACTTTATTTTTTTTTTTTTTGTCGGCGTATAAATACACTTTATAATTCTGGGCTAACTCCTTTTTATTGTTTACTTCATCAGGCGGTAGAAAATTATTTAAGAAATTAATAAATGAAGTTCGAGAATCTTAAACCTAGGCAAATATCAAACAATCTGAAAGAAATCTTAAGAATATTCAACGTTTTTTTTTTCTAAATATATTTTCTTGATGAAAAGTGCTCGAAGTGTTAACAGATATAGTTTTTTTTTAAAAGTGTTAACATATTTAGGTTTATTTTGTATAGTCATACTCTATGGCTTGATAGACATCATGGTTGAATTAGTATTACTATTAACATCAATAATTACAAAACATTGGTGTCAAATCAAGATCATATATGATTCTTGACACTAAACACCAAAATTTTTGTCTTCATACCAAACAGAAATAAACAAAATTGAAAGGGTATCGATTTCTTCATGGGGATTCCACTAGTTACTCAATAAACCTTTTTCTCTTCCAAAAAAAAAACTAATTATCATAATAATTAATAACCTTTCATTTTTCTAATGTTTAACAATACACTAGACGACAGATTATTTTTGGTTACTCACTTAGTATGTGTCAAAAGGAGACGAGAGAGACATAATTTTCTTTTCAGGGTATATATAGACGTTTATTTATTTACCTTATTTATTAGCAATTTGTGGAATGATATGTTAAAGTTAATTGGTTTATGTGCAATAGTTCATGTCTTTTTTTCCTCAACGACATGCGTTAATCGTGTTTGATTCCGGGGAAAAAAAGAACGGATGTCTTTATACACTTTGTCGATGGTCTATGTTTCTTATACACTTAAGAACAAATACCAACTTAATGTTAATATGACATTTCTCAACGTAGCGTAGTGACATAACGAAGGGAATGAAAATGTATGTTAATTTAGCGATTGTGCAATCACCATGTGAATAATGCAGCACTGTGCGTATATAACAATTTCCCTTAACATAAAACAAGCCCATTTAACTACAACTGTTTAGTTTGAGACTATAACCTTCAACCCCAAACCTTGTTTTCCCATCCTTTCTATGTCAGTCCCTCTTTTATTATTATTTTTGTTTGTTCTTGAAATATCAAATTAAACCTAAATCGAGTATAACTGTATAAGGGAATGTAGTATTCGATCTGTATTTTGGTTAAATATAAAACATGAATCCTTATCCGTAGGACGTTAAGAACTCTGGAAAGCAAGCTTGAAGTTAGAAGAGAAAAGTTTGTTTTTAGTGTTTTTTTGGGATAAAGGAACATGAAATGTGGGAAAAGAAGTATACAATATGATTGGCTACACATGTTGGTCTTGTCTTTCTCTATTTCTTGAGCCACACTATCATATGATTGCAGAAAATTTCATTTATTTTTTTTTTTTACTCTGATTCTTCTTCTCTCTTTGTTTTCTTTTTCATAAGCTTTGTGGAATAATATATCCTTTAAAAAAAAAAAAAAAAGAAAATGGAGGAAAAGGGAAAAAGACTTGACATATAATGAAAATGTGCAGAGGGGAGGGAGAGCACATGTCATTACATGTGATTCTAATAATTTAGATTCTTTCATTTCACAGTAAAAAGAGAGACAAAAGCATTGTGCTCTGCCAAGTTTCTCTTTATCTTTAATTTTGAATAGGAAAGCACAAATTATTTTGTGTATAACAATAATTATATATATTAGAAGTTGCAGATTAATGACTATATAGTATATACATATTCAATCCAATCCATTATAGTTTTTACGAACCTTATAAACGTTTGATAATATTGTTTAATTTTTGTGGTTAAATATGTTTTATCGATTGAGTTATAACTTATAAACACCATAAATTAAAGCTTTTATAAACAAATTTATAAAACTTAACAAAACAATTATACTTTTTAAAAGCCGTAACATAATAAAGATATTTCTCAAAATTTCTCCTATTTTTGTTTTGAAAATCTTCTGCCTAGAAGATATGTTTACAAAAAAACGGAATCCAAGTCGATAGTAATTTTTGCAAATGTAGTAAAATTTATTTCGCGAGAAACCTTTTAACGAGAATGTAACAAGATTTAACCATAGCAGAGAGAACATCCATTAATGGAATTCGAGAGAGACAAAAGAGACATCATTATTCAAGTCGTCGTCCAAACAAAACATTCACGCCTAAAACTTCCAAAACCCTTGTCTGTTTTTTTTTTTTGTTTTAAATAAAAAAAAACACGATTACATTAAAAGAAACTGATAATTTTTCAACCCCCTCACTCAGTTAGACTGACGCAGCTCCGGTCGAACAAAATCTGCATCTTGAGGCACAGAGATATCAACGGTAGGCCTGAGCTGTGCACAGACCTCGATAGCACCATGGACTGGATCAGCAAAGAAGTTGCTGATCAAGTCTTTGTTGAGTGGTGCACCATTGTCCACAGCCACTAGAGCTTGCTGGGTCAGGTTGTAGTCGAACCGCGGTGCCCATTTCCTCGAACCCAATCTTGCTGTGGTCGAGCAGTTGTCCACCATGAAGGACACTCCTCTAGCATGCATAAACGGGTTAAGAGAATCAACAGATTCAATCACACTCTCATTGATGATCTCTGAGTACGAGTGACCCTTCTTCCTCAAGATCTCGATCTACATAAGATCGCAATAATCAAAGATTTAGATTCCAATATAGGACTGGAGAACTGAGAATACACTACGGAATAAGCAAAACGATTCAATCCATCAGAACCAATACCAATCCAACCAATTGACATCTTCTTTGAATTTTTGTCATTTTAATAGATGTAATGCTTTCTGTTGACCCAAAAACAATGTAAGTTTGTTTTACGTCAAACTAAACTTTTTTTTTTTTTTGCAAAATCAAACCCAGACCGACTAAAAAAGACAATAACCCGACCGAAATCACAGTAGATTCTGTAATGCGTAAACCGAAAAATTTACACAGAAACCAAACCGAATTTTAAAGACATACCTGAGCCATCATAAGGGCAACGTAAACTCCGGCGGTGAAGGGATACAAAGGACCCAAGTCACCAGCTGGTCTGGACTTCCTGACACGTTCACCGACCTTCCACATTCTTGTCTGATCAATCTTTCCCATTGGGAATGCAGGCAAGCCCTCCTTATCCTGTTACAAGCAAGAGAATTCCATCAATATTCCTGCACAAGAAACTGCGTTTTTGGTAAATTTAAAAATAAGCAAAGTTTGAAAGAGGAATCAATACATAGAAGCGACGACCGGCTAAGACAACACTCCGGATCTCGCTGCCAGCTGCTACATCCTCATAACATTCATAGAGAATCTCCATGCAAGGATAGAAGGATGCACTGTATGCAGTCTCGAAATCCTTTTTGCCTTCTTCAGACAAGGAGTTGTAGACAGCTAACATTCCCTGAATTCCACAAATTCATCAGAAACAGGTTTAGAATTTTGATTATCGATTTGCCCGAAAACGAATGACTCTGGTCTCTATAGATATCTTCCTACAAACCTGGGTAGAGATTGTTCTTGAAATTGTTCCTGTGATGCACTCTACTGTGTTCTTGTAAGCCAACTCTTCACTCATTCCATTTTCGGTGTACCTTCTAAATAGAGATTCCACGATTCCGTGAACGGCACCAAGCAAAATACCTATTAACAAAAAAGAAGAAGATAAGTTTTAAGTATATGATTGACCTATAAAAAGACAGTTTATAAGTGCGGTCCAACTTACCTCTTTCTCCAAAGATGTCACTCCTGTACTCTTGCTCAAGAGTAGTAGCAAAAGTAAAAGGAGAACCAAGTGCAACTGACCATCCCAGAGCAACATCGGCGGCTCTACCGTCAACATCCTGCAAAAAGAGATCGCATCAATAGTGAAATAAACGACCACAGAAGGTATTAAAGCTTTAGGTATAGAGAGAAAGAGGTAGAAAACCTGGTGGACTGCAAAACTGGCGTTGATTCCAGCACCGTTGACTTCTTTTCCTTGCACATAAAGCCTCCTCACAGATGGACCCATTCCCTTGGGGCAAACTGCTACCACGCTGATGTTCTTTGGGAAATCCAGTCCAATGGACTGTAAATGCCCTAGTAGAAACCCGTGTGACAAACCGAGAATGCTGTTTGGCTTCATGTGGGAGAATATTTTCTCATAGTTATCAGCCTGCAGAAACAAGATACATTAAAATCAAATGTAAATACATAAGGAGCAAAATTATAAGATAATTAAGATTCTGAAATGCAGTTACCTGAGCAGCGTCAGAGATCAAAAGCAACACAAGATCGCTGCCAGAGATAGTTTCCCATATATCACCCAAAGTGCCACTTTCTTCGGTGAAGCCAACAGCACGTGCCTCCTCAAACGAGCTAGAGCCCTTTCTAAGCCCAATCTAGATTTTTGTAGAAAAAGAATAAACGAATTCAGGACATAGCTTTCAAGTAAAAACAGAAAGCAAAGATAAAATCTAACAAATAAAATTATGAAGCCAACACATCAGTTGGAATTACCTTAACAACGATGTCAGACTTTGCCTCCACAAGAGAATCCCTCAAATTCTGAGCTTGAGCAGGCCCCTGCAGATAGAAATCGAATTTAGTACATAAGCAGCAGAAGAGAAAGAAAATGACACGATCTATTCATTTTGCTCATTCAAACTCAAATATATCAAAAGCATGTAATCGCAAACACTTGAATTTTCATTTCATTCACATGAGGTAATCAAGAAACTATCTCCACAGTCCAAAGTAAACAAATTTCATAACTAAGTTTCAAACTATTTGGAGAATACGAAGTGCATGAATAGTTAGATAACAAAAACAAAAAGTTGTTAGCTTTGCTTCGTAAGAACGAACCAAAACATCGAAGCACAACAAACCAGAAACAGGTTGACTAAGCATAGCACAAACAAAACATAAAGAATCAGAGACCAAAAAAGTAAGAAGAATATACCTGAGATCCCCAGCCAATCACACCAATCTGCTTAATCCCTTTGAAAGCATCTGGAAGATGCTTGAATAAATCCCTTCCTCCTCTCACAATGTACTAAACAATCACAAACGATTCACATCAGCAACATGCAAATGATCAAAAAAGCAGACTTTATTTATTTATTATAACCACAAATTAAATTAAAAATATAAAATAAAAAGAAAGGAGAGAGATGAGATGAACCTCATCGTAACCAGCGAGAGAGACTTTCTCCTTTTTGAAGACAGAAGTCTCGAAATCTATAAAGACAGGGGTTCTGACTGCAGAGGACGCAACCATTCGTGCGGAGAGGGAAGATCCGGTGGCGGAAGCCATACCATTTCCAGGGACGGTGGCAGTCAGCGACCTCAGTGACTTGGAAGTAGACGAGACGAAACCGATGTTGGGGAAAGCCAAGCTCGCGGCTTTCGAAGGCCTAAGGGCTTTGGAGGAAGAGGAAACAGATGGGCATGAGAGGGAAGGAGCGATGGATGAAGTTGCAGCCGCCATTTGTTCTCAGTGTCTAGCCAAATGTCTGCGGGAGCAAATTAGGGTCACTTATTCAGCGACGAGCAGATTAATAAAGCACACACTCGCTCACACGCTCACTCGCTTTTTACCTACTCAACTCTACGAAGAGACACATATCAATCATTCACAAATACGTCCAATCTTTTCTACAAAAGGGACAAAAAGCCCATTCCCTAAGGCCCATAAGGTTAAACACCTGAAACTCGTATTGCGATAATTAAAATTTTATCCTCGATAATTAAAATTAAAATATTGACTTGGAATTGGTATCTTTACCATAAAAATGTTTATTCAATACACGCTCATATAATAAGTGTCCACGTTATTATATGGGCCCAAAGCCCATTATTTAAGGCTCAGAAGGCTAAACACGGACGTTCTTTTCATCAACTGTTTTAGGTTGACTTCCCAGCGGTGAACGAGACACACGTGTCATGTCTGTATTAGGGGAGTCTTAAGAGTCAACATAATGGACGGCCTAGATTCAAACTAGTGAAAAAGATCGGGTGGTTATGAGGTAAAGTCAGATGGAAGTAATGGTACACTACACCTAACGCGAAACCTCTGCGTTTCTTCGTCTTGGCGAGCCAGTGAGATTGTAATCACGGGTACGGCAATCAAAGATTCTACGAAGTCATTGGTCGATTAGTCATCTCATAGTAAAGTCTTTGGTTCTGAGATGGATCAAGCTTCGTCCTCGTCGAAATCGTCCAGCGATCCTGTGACCGTCGATGATAACGAGGAGAGAGAAGCAATAGAGATTGCTCTGTTCCAAGTGCCTGAATGCTACGTTTATTTGGTAAAATTTCTAACCTTGATTAGGTTAGAGTGAGATGGGTATTTGGAAGTTACAGCTTTTTTTTTGTTGTAAGTTCACTTTAGATGATGATGATTTTAGGAGAGGGTTTTGGATCTGAGCATTAGTTAGTTAGTGAACTCTGTCTCGCATTCTAGATTTTTTCTTTGGAATGGTAATGAGAAAATTATCTTAGTCACAAGTGTGTGATCGATTGCACAGTTAACACTTTATCACAAGTCTCGCATATGTCCAAGTTCATGTCTTGATTTGTCTTAATTTTCGATGGTTAAAGGCTGCGTGATCAATTGTACAGTTAACAGTCTGCAAGAAAATCTTCAAGGATATTTCGTATTATATATTCTCAAGGATTTTGGGTTATTAAGTATTTAATTTAAACAATGCCAGGCTTGATGATTTCTTAATGTTCATTCCGGTAGCGTTAGAGATTCCACATTCGTTGCCTTAAACTCATTGACATTGTGTACTGCCGTTATTTAGAGATGAACTAGAGAATTCCCAAAATATAAGTGGATAATAGACAACATTGGAGCTTCATGGACTCGTTTTGAATCTTATCCTCGGTTTATGTTTTCTCCTGTGTCTGTTGCTTTGCGGGAATGTTACAGCAAGTGAGCTCATCTTCGTCTTCATTTCGTTTTTGTTCCTATACAGATACCTCCAAGGAAAAGCGCAGCTTCGTACAGGTTCTTTCTTGCCTCTATGACCGAAAATGTCTAAGCCATTCTGATCTGTAGTTAGGAGTTTCTCACAGAACCCTTTTTCCTGCTGCTTAGCTAGTCATCACTAACTCGGAACAAACGTTATTGAACCAATTCCTCAAGTTAGTAGGAGTGGTAGCTTATCCTTTATTTGTATATAGACAATCATCTTTTCTAATTTACATTCGATTTTGATAAACTCAACTTGGCTTCTTAGGCCAAAGATGCATCGAGTAAACTGATGGAAGATGGAGATAGACATTCGCTGATACCTTTTTATACAATTGATCCTTGCAGAGCAGATGAGTGGGACGTGAACAAATGGGCATGGGAAGGAGCGTTGAAAGTGGTGAGCAAAGGAGAAGAGTGCATTATTAAACTTGTAGATAAAACCACAGGGGAACTTTACGCTCAGGCCTTTCTGCGAGATGGTGAACCTCATCCAGTAGAAGCCGTAATCGACAGTAGCAGGTAACAGAACAAAATTAACCATAAAACTTAACTTGGTTGGTCTTCTCATGATGTCCCACTAGTCTAACAAAAAACCTCTGCTTTGTCTTGTAGATATTTTGTTCTCCGTGTTGAAGAAACGATAGGTACTTTACTTGCCATTAAGATATACCGCAATGTAAAATTGCGGTAGTTGTTTTTGAGTATACTTATGTGAAGCATTGCAGGTGGTCGTGTTCGACATGCTTTTCTTGGACTCGGATTCCGGGAGAGAACTGAAGCATATGACTTCCAAGCAGCACTACATGACCACATGAAGTAACATTCCACTCCAAATCTCCAAGTTCTTTTCAATTCAGACATTTAAGCAATTCGTTCAAGATAACTAAATCATCTCCGAATCTTATCTCTTGTCTGTTTTTCTCTCTCTTTGATAAAGGTATTTGAACAAGAAGAAAACAGCAGAAGAAATGGAACAACATTTTCAGAACACTTCATCTGTCGATTACAGCTTAAAGGAAGGAGAAACCATTGTTCTTCAACTAAAAAATGTAAGATTTACAGTTATTGCGTAGATACATTTTCTGCAAGTTTCTTTTTCCTCACATCGAAATGATTGAAACAGAGGAGCGATAAAGACACAAAGTCTAAGTTGGTAGAGAAGAGTCTGAGCAATCTCTCATTGGAGGATAAGGGAAAGTCGATAGAAACCATTCCTTCAATCATCCCTCCGCCTCCACCTCCTGGACCGCTTTCTCCTGCCACAACTGCTCAGAAGCCCCCATCAAGCCTCAGCCTCCAAAGATCGTCCGAAGAACAAGATTTAGATACAAAGCGAGAAGAAGTAGAGAAGAAAGAAGACCGAGGAGCTAAAGAAATAGGCGTTGAAGATGCACCAGATGATGACTTTGGCGATTTCCAAGCCGCCGGCTGATTTAACCATAAAATATATTTTACCATACAAAAAGCATCGTTTTATAAGTAATGTGACTGATCAAAGTTTGGGTTGTTTGCTACTGAGAGAGAGAGGCCACCTTCTGTACAATTACACAATACTAGACTATTTCTCTGAACTTCTGATTAGATAAACTTTGAAATTTTTTTATTCATTTACCATACAAAAAATATGAACCGCAGAAAAAACGACGAGAAAGAAATGAAAACGAGTTCTCTATTAATTTTACATTCTTGAACTACTGTGCAGAAACGAAATTGAGAGTGCTTCGCTGTTCTTCTGCAAATCTGGTGCAACCATCCAGAAACGTACGCCAAACAGGAGCGTCTGCAGGGAAAGGCATTTTAGAAATCATTTGCTCAGCTTCCTTCAGGTAACCGTTTCTGGCCAAAAGATCAACGGCGCAACGATAATGTTCCATATCTGGTTCAACTCCATAATCCTTCATTTTGCGAAACAACTCCATTCCTTCTTTTACCATACCACCATGTCTGCAAGCAGTTAGAATAGAGATGAATGAGACACGGTCTGGCTTAAAACCTAGAGATACCATTTCCTTAAACTTTTCAAATGCCTCATGACCATATCCATGAATGCCAAGAGACGATATCAATGCCGTCCATGTAATGATGTTCTTCTCTCTTGTTTCTTCAAATACTTTGATTACACTACTAATGCTTCCGCATTTTCCATACATGTCAATCAATACGTTGCAAACAAATGTGTCGGCTCGGCTGAAATCTGTTTTTGTGATTACGGCGTGAATAGAACTTCCAAGCGTTAAGTCGCAGAACTTGGAGCTCATACTTAGGATACTAACGTATGTGTAATTATCAGGGCGGATATTTGATTGAAGCATGTCTTTGAAAAGTTCGATAACCTGCCCATGGTCATCAGAACGAGAGCAAGCGGCAATTTTAATGTTCCAAAATACAGTGTCGGGTTGTTCTAGTCTCGAAATCAACTTCACCAATTTATGGTACTGGCCCGTTCTGCTATATATTCCGGCGACAATGTTCAAGGGGACGACAGAAGATGGCCCACTAGACCAATCCATCAGAAGAAGAGCATCATTCATCAATTGATTCTTGGCGTAGGATCTCATAAGAGAGCTTAACACATAGTCATTATCTTCATAGCCCATTCTCACAATAACAGAATGCAGCTGTCGTAAATCTATGACAGAACAAGATTTGAGGGCTGTCGAAAGAGTATATTCAGTTGGCCTGAACCCCATTTGAAGCATTTGACGAAACAATGAGAGACAAACGGAACCATCTTTAGTGGCATAACCCCAAAGCAGTGTATTCCAACAAACAATGTTCTTATCACGTATAGAATCGAAGCATAGGCGTAAATCTTCCAGACTACCACACTTAGCATAAAAGTCGATCAGTGCACTCCCCAAATATATGTCACTTTCGCAGCCATTCTTGATTAGTGTGCCATGAATCTGGCGTCCGAAACTCAACGTCTGCGTATGAGAGGAGGCGCTAAGAACACTAACGTATGTACCTTGGTTGGGGGAAAACTCATGCTCTGGCATACTTGCAAAGAGTTTGAATGCTTTCAACGGGTTCTCACTTTTGGCTGTTGCACCAATTATGGCGTTCCATGACACGATATCCCAGGAAACTGCCTCCTCAAACATTCTCTCTGCCATATGAGTGTTACCACATTTTCCGTATGCGCTGATAAGAGAATTAACGATGGAAATTTCACAATCTAACCCCTTTTTCATTGCTGAGCAATGCAATTGTTCGCTAGTTTCCAAGTCATTTTCACAAGAGACCCCCGACAATACCCCCAAGAAAGAGCTTTCAGATAAACACTCTCCTGTCCCAACAAGCTCACGGAAGAGAAACATGCATTCTTTGAGAAAACCACGAGCCCCCAACAAAGACATCATTTGGTTCCATGTTATCAAGCTCTTCAACGGCATATCTTCAAACACCTGTTCCGCCATTTCCAGCAACCCAAGCCTTCCATACAAACACAACAACTGAGTACCGACGAATGCATCAGCCAGAAACAAGCCATACTTAAAGCTCAAACCGTGCAACTGAGTTCCGGCACGAACATCCAACGATGCACAGGACAATAAACCACCCACTGTTGACTGATCAGGCAAGTACCCAAAATCCCTCATCTCGGAGAATACACGCCAAGCTTTCTCCGCATACCCGGATTTGCTATACCCACTAATGATCGAGTTGAAGGACGCTGTGTTTCTGTCAGGCATTCTATCGAACACCTTGGCTGCAGAGGAAACCTCGCCAACCTTGGCATAAAGGAAGATGATGTTGTTGCAGATATAAACGGGCTGCTGAAGGGTATAGCATAACTTGATGGAGAGCGCGTGAAGAGCTTTGGTCCTTGTAAAGGAAGGAACTTTTCTACAGACATTGAGTAAGCTACGTAGACGGTTGTTGTGATTGGCCAAGTCTCCATGGCTGAGGCTGCTCATGCAGGAGGAAACTTAAAACAGACAACTTTCCAGGTACAATGCATATAAGTACACTTAGAACCAAGCTCAGTCTCAGGCTTTCCAAACAAAGTTTTGGTTCTGTGAATACTAGAGTGTCAGTTTCACGACTCTAGCTAAGTGTATGCACCGATCACAATAGCTCAGTCGCGAAATTCGAATCTAGAGTTTCGGCGATGACAAATTGACAATGATCGGAGACGGTTTTACGAGCGAGTGACGACGAGTCGCGACGACCACGACGACTTCCTTGAAACTACTACAACTACTAGACCCTCCTCTCGTAGGGTTTGATTTAAACCGTTAACCGATTTAATCTAACCTGTCCTGGTTTAGGTTGAGAATCCCCATATTGATTGCATGGTAATTTTAATAATATTGACACATGTAATTTCTTTTCTTTTTTTCTTAACTTTGTTGTTAATTTCAGTTATGAATATAATGGACAAGGTATAAGTTGAAGAGAATAGAAATTTTACATTCCATTTTACTAACAACTTAGCTAAAGATGTTTTCAAATTATTAATTTTTCTATCTATAAAATTTGAGATGCATGATTGTACATTATTGTTATAGAAATATAGAATAAAATAGTTTTGATTTTTAAAATTTAAGATTTTATAAAATATAATATTATAAAGCATTTTGTTAAATTTTCTATTTTTAATCCAAGAAAATACTGGTAGTTAGCCAGATTTGACTGACTTTAATACATTTGAATTTGATTCTGATTAAGAATAAATTATTTGGTTTGATTTAATTTTAATTTTAGGTTTTAATTCACATATATTTAATTTATAGTAAATTTGCATAAAAGTTTTGTTAAAAAATCTACACTTCTGAAAGTAGTTGGTGACAGCCTTTAATCTCAGGGTCTGACTGGTGACCAGGGAATGATAGGAAATAATAAATTCCTTTTCATTCTTTAAAATATTTACCATTCATAAATAATATTTGTTACATATGATTCCTTCTTATTCCTTTTTTTGCAGAGAATTATAGAACAAAAATATTCTTTATCAAAATTGGAAAGGAACAATAAGTAACAAATATTACTTTTATTACTTTTAATTCATTCATCTTCATTCTTTTTTTTTACATTCTCATTATTCCTTAACTGATCACCATTCAAAGCCTCAATTTTGAAAAGTTGCTGACAAAATGCTAGTCAAATATTAAATTTTTATAGAAGAAAAGTTTAACAAAGAAAATTATTTTATATTTTGGAAAATGAGGGAAAATTTTTTACCATGCTTGTAATTTCTGAAATTGAAAAATCAATTATACCTTTTTCTAGTTTCACAATTAAACTTATTTATCATTCTAAATATTTTTTATTAGAAAAACAAGAAAAAGAATTGGGTTATCCTCACCAACATTTTATTTTTATTGATAAAGGTTTGTCTTTTCCATCTTTATTTCATATTACTTGATCATATCTCATTTTTTTTTTTCATATCCACATACACTTAAAAAAACAACACCATTTGAAACTTTGAAAAAATAAAACACAATCGGAGTAATTAAATTCCGACAAGAACACTCAACACATTTTTAATCTCATCAATTGTGTGCTTAAGGTCAACCAATTGTGTCTGCAAATATTCTTGAAGCATCTCCAGATTCTCATTGCACTCCACTCTTTCTTTGAGCCTTATTTCTCTGAGAATCTCGCATGTTTTTCTCATCTCAGAAACCAAATTGTTATACACTATTATTATACAGTTCTTCTCTCCCACTTTTAGCTGAACATTCAATTTCTGAATGTTATGGACAGCTTCCAACAAAACTAACATAGACAAATTATCAACCAATCAAAAAATAATAAAAAATATATTATAAAAACGAAATTGAAAAACAAAAGGTTAATTTACCGTCATATTGCACTGTCATATCTGCTGCCAAAACACTGTGAAAAAGTTTTGCTCGTTCACTCATCATCATCGCTGTTGAACACGAACAAATTTTTTATTGTTTTGTTTTTGTTTTTCTTCAATGGGTTTAAGAAGTTATATATAGAGAACTCAACTCAAAAATTATTATTATTATTATTATTATTTTAGTAATAGTCTAATTTGGTAAAATTCTTAATATTTGAAGTAAAAAAAATATTAAAATCGAACCGAACAAAGCTGAACCGGATCAAACCAATATAGATCCAACAACTAAGCAAATAAAAACGAATAAAAATCAATTTATATATTGTAAATTGAGCAAAACGGATGAAAGCTGAACTTAGTCAAACCAAAATTAAATATAATAAAATGAAATCATTGTAAACCGAAACTAAACTGGTTGATCCACTTATACTTTTTCTCAAATCCGAACTGTCATATCAATTCAAACCAAACCGATGAGCAAAATCTATCCTCGTTTGGGCACATAGACTTAAGCATTGATTATTTGTAGATTTTAAATTAGTTTTTGGTTTTTATTTCTTCAAAAACCAATTTATTATCTAATCAAGATTTGTGAAATATAGATTCCCTATAATTTAGGAAAACTAGATTTTAAAAAAACTGCCTATTTCTACGTAAAATCCAAAATCTATATTTTCTTTGTTTCTATCAAAAAAAATTTTAAACAAAATCAAAAACTAAAAATTTAAAATCCAAAATCTGAAAACCAAAATCTAAAAATTCAAAACCAAAAACTAAAAATTAAAAACCAAATAAACAATCAGAACCTAAGTATTAAATGGAAGTATTTTCAACTACATGTATAATTTTATTTTTTATTATATAAACGAAATACTTCTAAGTGATAATATTAATCATTTTCTTTTCCCGAAAGAATCAATTAATAGATGACATGTGGAAACTTATCGCTTTTAAAAACTTATTAGCTAAAGACGTTTTCAAATTATTTGTTTGTCTACATTTTTTTCATTCGGATACAAAATCTTCTACTTTTGGATGAATATTATCATATGGGAAAATAGTAAAAGAAAGATATCTCATTCCCAGTTTCCATAGTCGACCCTGAAAAGACAAAAACAAAATTACAAAACTTTGGTTTTTATCTTCAAATTTTAAGTGGTTAATATGTATATATATATGATCCCCATACAATAATTGTCTTTGACTTTAAAATCTTACGATTGGTTTGCAGTTTACTCTAATGTAAGTTCATTAAATACATACCGAAACCAGAATCTGCATTATATGTTTTTGTATGATAAAGCATTTTTGGATTCTTTGCCATCATCCATGCTAGCTGACAGGCACACCACAGGGAAGCAGGGTGAAACTAGATGACTTTCTCATAGAAGTTACTGTCAACTCTCAAATCAGATACTTCACACTTGGAATAAATTGCTCAAAACTCTAGCAATCCTATTACACGAAAATTCATATACGGTAAACACTATGAATACAAATTAGTTTGGCACAAGGAATGATTTTAGTATTCGTTGATAGGTGCTTAGCTTTTTCATTATATTTTCCTGTTTTCTTTTTGAACCTTTTCATTTGTAGTTTAGTAATTTGTACTAGGCCTGATTTGTACTCTTAAACTCACAATTCCTTCTCTTAAGGCACATGTCTATCTTTTAAGATTTGTAACTGGTAGCTGAAACATAATCATTAGATAGCAGTCTCATAATCTTTTTTTTACCTGACTCACAATCTTTCTTCACCTATCTATCTTCGAGTTTCTATAATTTATGATTATTTACGTGGTTTAAATGAGACTTAGAACACTTAAAAAATACATTTAGAATACACCATACTTGATAGTATTCAACTATGTTTTGACCATTTATTAAACAAAACATGTCTTGCACTCTTATAAAGGTGGTTGATTGTCGCATTTTACTATTATTAGAAGTAGGAAATATTATTGATGATCGCATTTTTAGTTGCTAATCCTAATCAAAAGTTATATATATATAAATGTTTTTTTTTGTTTATAATATATATATATATATATATATATATATATTTCTTTGTTAACGTTTTTGAAATAATTATGTATGTATAAGATTTGGATTTTTTATTGTTGCGAAGAAAATTATACTTCTTTCGATTGAAGGTATCGTCGAGTTAGAGGCGGCCGTGACTTTTATAAGACCAAAAGCTCCAAAAAATTAATGGGCTGCTATACTTATTAAAAAGATGTAAATAAAAAAATTGCAGTGTGAAAATTCAAATTTATGGTGTGTTAGAATAAGAGAATTTCAATTTATCACTAGACTAAAAAAATTAATGATATGTAAGCCGAAATATAACTGGACATATGTGCTTCACAAACTCATATTCAGGGCCGGGCTTGCATCAAACACTCGTCCATTAACTCTTTTCAATATTTATTTATTTCGTAAATAAAATTACAAATGATCAAATCTCGATTTACATTGGTTAGTTTGTAGATTTTTTATTTTTTTTCTGGAAATTGATTTATTTTCATAAAGAAAAAAAAAAGAAACCAAAAGAAACCAAAATAAGAAAAATGGTTTACTTTCAATCTTCAGCGCCAAAACCGAATTCTTTTGAAAGTTATAATTACCTGCACAAATATTATTAAATTAATAAACAAGGTCTAGAGGCAATAGTTTTTTTTTCCTCTATACGATTGATCCCACTCTCAACAAAAAAAAAGAAAAAAAAAAGAAAAAAAAAACGAAAGCCTTCATTGATTATTTCCATATTCAGCGTAAGAATCGATCCTCGAACTTTTTTTCTCAAAGATCCACCTCCACACCTCTATTCTATTAAGATTATTCTTGATTTCAATTTCTCTTTTTTCATTTTTCTTTTGTTTCCCTTTTCAATTTTACTTTTTGGTAGGGGGATCCGATTTGGTTTTAACTGAGGCAAAATCTAGGGTTTCGGGTGGAGTTTGGTCTTGAGGAAGCTCTGACGGGTTTTCTAGGGGTGAAAGTAAATGGTGGATCAGCCTACCGTCGACTCTTATTCATTTGGTAATCATTCGAATCTGTGGTTGGATAGTGTTAGACAATCAACAGGTGTGACTGAAAAGCAATGCTGAGCGTGATCCGAGTGCATCTCCCTTCCGAAATTCCCATTGTGGGCTGTGAATTAACTCCTTACGTCCTTGTCCGCCGCCCCGATAAGACCGCCGCCACTGACGATGTCCCTGAGTCTTCTCCTCTCGAAGGCTACTTCTTGAGATACAGATGGTAAAGTTCCTCCCTTTATCTCCTGATTTGCTTCTTCTTGGATCCTTTTGCGGATTTGGGGTTTAATCAAAGTTTGAATTTTTGATCTGAATTCAAAGATTTCTGATTTAGATGTTCTCATCTCGTGTTAAAGGTTGGTTCTTTCGGTTTGTTTTTGTATTTGGTTTTTGTAGGTATCGTGTACAGAGCGATAAGAAAGTAACGATTTGTAGTGTGCATCCAACGGAACAAGCCACCTTGCAATGTGTTTTCTGTTCAAAGCGTAGAACCCTTGTTGGGAAAAGCTACCATTGTTCTCCCAAATGCTTTACAGATGCGTGGCAGCATCACAGGACTTTGCACGAGCGAGCAACCGCTGAGAACGGAAATGAAGATGACGAGTTAGGTCGGCATAATAGCACGGGCGCTGGGGTTCTTGCCAATACCTTATCCGGGTCTATGTCAAACCTTAATCTCGCCAATAATGGTCCAACGCCCTTTTATCCTTCTAGTACTACGCAGAAAAATGGAGGAGAGACGCTCATCGAGGTCGGGACTTGCAAAACATACACGCCAACCGCTGACGATATTGGATACGTTTTGAAGTTCGAGTGTGTCGTCGCTAATGCAGAGACTAAACAGTTTGTGGGACATCCTAGTACTATTTTGACTTCACGTGTTATTCCTGCTCCTTCTCCAAGTCCCCGTAGACTAATCCCTGTTAATGGAGCTGATGTGATGGGTCACTTAGATCAAGATGGTCGGATTCAGTCTGCTGGATCATTTACCGTCCTTTCTTACAATATATTATCCGATACTTCTGCAAGTAGCGACCTATACAGTTACTGTCCTCCTTGGGCTCTTTCTTGGCCATACCGAAGACAGAATCTGTTAAGGGAGATTGTTGGTTATCGTGCTGATGTAGTCTGCCTTCAAGAGGTAGGTTATGGACTTGGTTAAGGTTTCGTTTAAAATCAGAGGGACACCAGTCTTAGCATTATAAACGAAAAAAAATGTTCATTATTCTTTCTTTATCTGACAGGTACAAAGTGATCATTACCTTGAAATTTTTGCTCCTGAGTTGGATAAACATGGATATCAGGCTCTCTACAAGAGGAAGACTAATGAGGTTGGGTCACTGATTCCAACAAACTCGTTTCCTTCAGTGATTTTATGTTGGATAGTCTCCTTAACCGTAACTTACTCGTTGCTAGGTTCTAAGCGGAAGTACAAGTGCGATTGACGGCTGTGCAACATTTTTCAGACGGGATAGATTTTCACATGTCAAGAAATATGATGTTTGTATCTGTTCGATGTGTTTACTCGCTCTACATACTTAAATCCTTATGCTAATTCATGGGACTGTTAATTTAGGTCGAATTCAATAAGGCTGCTCAGTCTTTGACTGAGGCTATAATCCCTCCTGCGCAGAAGAGAAGTGCTTTAAACCGACTTGTGAAGGTATTTTTGACAGCTATACATTTTTGTGGTCGCAGCTGATTATTAGAGAGTTATTGTGTACATCATTGATTCCGCTGATTTTTATGTCGTAGGATAACATTGCGTTAATAGTTGTTCTTGAAGCGAAATTTGGTAATCAACCTGCTGATGCGTCTGGGAAGCGCCAGCTTATCTGTGTGGTAGAGTTTCCTTTTTTCTTCCCATTCCATTGTCTGTTGAGAAGACTGTTCTCATAAGATCAGTTATCTTCTGCTCTGTGCTCTTTGGGTGAAAGCCGGCTAATTTTCTCAATGTTGTTGTTGTAACTTGTTTAGGCAAACACACATGTTAATGTTCAACAAGAACTGAAGGATGTGAAGCTCTGGCAGGTTTGTGTATCTCTCTTTCCTAAAGAACTCGAATTTCGTTGAACTCAAGAGAATTAGTATTCACCTCAGAATTTCTTTTTATTCTTTTGAGTTTAGGTACATACTTTATTAAAGGGGCTGGAGAAAATAGCTGCTAGTGCCGATATTCCTATGCTTGTATGTGGAGACTTCAATACGCTCCCCGGAAGGTTTTGTTAATTCGTCTGACCTGATATATCAAATTTAGTATTTGCCTAATGATTATTGGTGTAGAAATCTAAAGCTCTGCTTTTGGATTTTTATTTACTTATTGCAGTGCTCCTCATACACTTCTTGTAATGGGAAAGGTTGATCCATTACACCCAGATCTATTGGTTGATCCCCTTGGAATCCTGCGTCCTCAAACCAAATTGACTCATCAATTGCCTCTGGTAACATATTTTTCTTGTTCGATCTACCTTTGTTTTTCTGCCTCTCTTCTGGATCTTTGATAAGAGAATTTGTTTCAGGTGAGTGCGTACTCATCGTTTATGAGACCGGTAATGGGTCTTGGATTAGAGCAACACAGAAGGAGAATGGATCTTAATACAAACGAGCCGTTGTTTACCAACTGTACAAGGGACTTCATCGGCACTCATGACTATATATTTTATACAGGTTTCACCATTTTTTTTTTAACTCCAATCTCCTTGCTTCTTCGACTACTTGAGAAAATAACAAGTTAGCTAAGCGGGGAGATATTTATTTTTTGGTTTCAGCTGATACGTTAATGGTGGAATCTTTGTTGGAATTGCTGGATGAAGATGGATTGAGAAAGGACACGGCTCTTCCTTCCCCGGAATGGTCTTCTAATCACATTGCACTCTTAGCTGAATTTCGATGCATGCCTAGGACCAGACGCTAACCGCCTTCACCACCTTTCACCATCGCAAATCGCTTACAGATAGGGTTTTTTTTGTTTGTTTCCTGTTTTTAAATCAGATTATGACAGCAACTCTTTAGACAAAAACCTCTACCAAAATATGTGATAGAGATGACACAAAAGGTGGAAAGTGTTTCTGATCCAAAGTAAGGCAGATCACTTTCTGAAGTTGGTCATTCTTTATATGACCTCTGTGTTGCTTTGTCTAACCTTTTTTTTTCTCCTTATCATTTTGATCCTCAATTTTAGAAAAACACCTGTTGCTTTTATATATCCTTCCATTTTTAATAAAAGTATGGTTTTAGATCAGCTTATACATGCTTTGTGTAAGACCAGCGAATTCGTGAAAATAATAGTCGACTAGGAGTTTTTTTTTCTTTCACAGTGAACAAGTGAAGACTCGTGTCTACATAATAACCATTTAAAGAGCAAACATACACATCGATGCTCTCTATTAGTAAAACAATAGAGATAAGTAAGAGAGAACATAATCGGTTCTTGAAGAATTGAAGTAATAAGCTTAGTCCCATGCACTGGCCACACCAGGGCCATACCCTTGGTTAGGAACGGTTCCATATCCTCCACCATAGTAAGCACCACCACCTCTACCGTAAGGTACATAACCACCAGGAACGGTTCCATATCCACCACCTGGTACAGCTCCATACCCACCAGGCATTGCTCCGTAACCACCACCGGGAACGCCTCCATACCCACCACCATTACCGCCATAGTAGTCACCACCACCACCGCCTCGGCCAAAAGATTCTCTCCTGAAGTCACGGCCTCCAAACCGCCCACCAGAGCGCCGGTTCTTCCCACCTCCAAATGAGGCACGAGATGCATACCGACTCAGCCAGTCAGGGACCTCCTGGTTTGCTTCTTGCATTAGCTCAGCGAGTGGCTTGGCCATTGATGTGTTATTGTCGTTGAAGAAAGCAGTTGCTAGTCCTGAATTTCCTGCACGTCCTGTTCGTCCAATACGGTGGACATAGTCATCGATGTCGTTCGGTAGATCAAAGTTAACCACATGAGCCACGTGTGGAATGTCAAGCCCACGTGCTGCCACATCAGTTGCAACCAAAATCGGTGTCCGCCCAGTCTTGAATGATCTCAGTGCCACTTCTCTTTCCTTATATGCATAACAACAAATTATGGTTTTAGTTTTGGTTGCTCAGAACTATATACTCTGCAATATCCTCTTTTCGATATCAACAACTCACTAACCTGTTGTGACCTATCACCGTGGATGGTCGTTGCTGGGAATCCATTGATGCACAACCAATTCTCCAAAGAGTCAGCTCCCTTCTTTGTCTCCACAAATACGAGAGTCAAAGCTTGCTGTAAAATAAAATACACAGGATCGTCAAGGTGCTCTTGAAGTGCAACGCATTATATAGAACAAAGAAACAATGAAACAGAACCAAGAGACCAAAAGGGCCACTAGTATTAACAATGTTCACTTGTAACCACGAAACTAAATCATATTAGTGTGCATTACCTTTCCTTGGTTACCATTCTCCCTCTGAGCATGAAGAAGGTCCATCAAATGGCTTCTTTTGTCAGAATCGTGGACAAACTCTACTCTTTGGACAATCAAATCCGTACTTGAACCCACTCTTCCAACAGCCAGAAATATGTAATTTGAAAGAAAATCGGAGGCAAGTCTCTGCACATAAAAATTAAAATATAAGTTACGTGCATATAGAATGTGGAAGAATCATTTCCTGAACAGTACATAATTTGTATCTAGTGATTTTAAAGCCAAACTTTTTGTCAGTCTTAACTAAAACAACAAACGTTATTAAGACAACAAAGTGAAGCTTCCAATAGTAAAGAGTAACAAGATTCTGTACCAACCATCCTTATCATTTTCCGGACCTAGCAATTCTCACTATTATCTAAAGTTTTAGGCAATATTGCAGGAGCAGTAGTCAGAGGAATACAGAACGCAGCCACGTAAAAATTTCATTCATATGCATCAATATCTTGGTCTTCATATCACTAGCATAAGAACCGCTAACTCTTTCCTCATTATCATGTTATTTGCACAAGTTACAGGTTAGTGCCCAGTCATATTTATCCAAAATTTCGTAAATAAAGCAGTGCATATCATCTAAGACACAAGAAAGAATTAGCTGAATCTCTTCTCCGGTAGGATAGAACGTAGAAAATGACATGCGAAAGAATTCCACAAACCTGTATCTCCCTAGGAAATGTAGCACTGAACAACATTGTCTGCCGGACACCAGGAGGAGGCATGTCCATCTGCTGAACGATCTTCCTGATTTGTGGTTCAAAACCCATGTCCAGCATCCTGTCCGCCTCATCAAGTGCTAAGTATTTTACCATCTGTAGTGAGACTCTACCTCTCTCAAGCAAATCATTTAATCTCCCAGGAGTTGCAACAAGAATATCAACTCCTCTTTCAAGCTCCCTTATCTGTTGAATAGCAAAACAAGAGCAGATTAGCAAGAGCACCAGACGTACTATCGTGAAATGTAGCTGATTCCTGCAGCATTTCATTTGTAGCATACAAAAGCTAATTATCATACACCCACGTATACAGAAGGACTTCTGGTAATTTACAGACCAACGACCAGCCAGGACATGCCATCAACTAAACTAAGAGTAAGAGCTAAAATAACTGGCAGAATTTTTTTTAACAAGGCGCACTGGAAAATCCTAGTATCATAATATCCTAGAAAAGCACACAAAATCTCTCTTTTTCTCACACACTGAGTGTATGAGACGTGAAAAATGAGGCAACTATCAGACAGTAACAGAAACCTGTTGGTTGACTGGTGTTCCTCCATAAGCAACCACAACTTTCACACCAGTTTGATAGGAGAACTTTCTGGCTTCATCATGTATCTGCCAAAAACCCATAAAACAGACATATCTTTTCATGAAATCTTCATGTGATCTACGAATGCAGATAAACATTGATGTTAGACTAGTGATTCAGACCTGGCAAGCCAACTCCCTTGTTGGTGAGAGAATGACAGCAAGAGGATAGACTCCACGTACTCCACGTGGTCTCTCTACGTGATGCTCCTTCATAATCCCACTAATAATCGGAAAACAAAACGCAGCTGTCTTCCCAGACCCAGTCTGAGCACAAGCCATCAAATCCCTACCAGCAGCCAAGATGGGAATCGCATTACGCTGCACAGGGGTCGGCTTGACGTACTTGCACCTCTGGATATTTAGATTCAGAGCCTCTCCAAGGTCTATCTCTGCAAAGGTATTAACAGGAGGTGGCACATTATCCCCACTAGTCTCGATAGGAATATCTTCATAGGCTTCAAAGTTAATGACTGAGTTCTCCTGCTCATTAACAGCCGGTTCTGCATTCCCATCATTACCAAAAGGGTTAGTTTCAGTATCCCTACGGTCCCAACCACCACTTCTGTTATTCCAACCGCCACCACCTCCTCCTCTACCAACATAGCCTTGGCCTCCTCGACCACCATAACCTTGGCCTCCTCGACCACCATAACCACTATGTGCACCACCACCGCCATATCCCCCACGATCATTACCCTGTGAAGGAGCAGCAAAATCCGAAGATGGTGTACGGCTCCTAAGGTGAGGAGGAACATAGTTGGTTCGAGAGGGACGAGAGTTTCCGTAACCCCAACCAGATGGAGCTCTCTCCGATTCAGAAACATCAGCCCATGATGAACTCATACTTGCACAAAATTACAAACCTAAAACTAAAAACAACCCTCCGATTTCTTCTTCTTCGAGTAGATCAAAAGCCCTGGAGATCATCACAAATGTTTCAGTTAGCACAAGTTCATTCTCGTTACAGCTTTGCATGTATGAAATAAGAAAGAGTCATCAAATCCATTTAACTGAAAACAAATGAGGATCCGTTAGAAGAATCAAGAAAACGCCTCAGCTTAAATCAAAACGATACAAAGGTCATAACTCGTAACAAACACAATCACGACCAACTAACCAAAAACGAGGCTGAGAACAATCATTTCCTAAAACCACAAAATGCACAAATCACTAAACCCTAGAAGCGAAAGGAAATCTAACAGGAGATAGCTGCATAGACGGAACAAACGAAAACCATGCATAGAGAGAAGAAAGCCCACAGACCTTTTAAGAAACTCGAATAGAGAGAAAATCTAGATCAAGGATCAATGGTGTACACGGAAAAGCTCCAAGGATATAAACCCTAATTTTGTTTGTCCTTCTTCTCGCGATCGCACACGAAGCAATGAAACAAGGTTTCTGGGAAATGAGCAAAAGAGAGGAAAAAAAAAAAAGAGATGAAGAGATATTTGTATTTCGATGAACCTTTATTATTATTTTTCCAAAGCTTTCTCGGTTTTATTTCCTAGATTGTTTGCCGTTTCCCTGTAACGAAAAGCGTGCCGGTGCATCTATAAAGAAGTAAACTGTGTGTCGGCAGTAATTATCTTAGCGCGTGAAGTAAACGACGAGCACGGATTGGATAGAAACGAATATTTATTGTGGTCTGGACAAAAATAATTACTGACAAATTTAGAAATTAATTGCCAGAGCAGGATTACCAACTTATTTTTGAGTCTATGCTGGAAAAAAAAAAACTTAATTTATAAATTTCATTGATTGAAAAGAGTAGTCCGCCCTATCATTTTCATTTAAAAGTATCTTATACTCCCAAAATTTTCATTGTTTTCTTCGTATTATTATCTGGGACATTGCAATGAAAACTACAGAAAAAAAAAACATTTATCAAATAAAGATCTTTCACAAAATATCAATAGATAGTTGTTTAAAAAAATAGTTGGTTATGTTATGTGTATAAAAAATTGTAGTCTGCAGTGCAGCCTTTCGTGCCCCTTTTGAGAAAATAAAAAATAAAAATAAAAATACACAGCGTATTGGTTTGTCCGAAATTATACATTTTTCTTGTCGTAGCGAAATAATCGATCTCACTCTTCGATTCAATTTTCTGGGTTTGATTCCATCACATCTAGGTTGTAAATTGAGGTTGGAGAAACTTTCGGGTTGAAAAAATTGGGATTAAATTGCGGGTAGTGGGATATATTAGGGTTCCATCAATGCTAGTGGGTTTTAGGGTCAAGTAAATGGCGGATCCGTTAGGGATCCGCTATATCTCTTCGACTCTCCGGCGTCAATTATTACAGCAAAAAGTTTCTATCTTTGGGCTTTGTTAGTGTTGAATTGCTTTGAGGATTACAGTTTATTACGGAAAAGCGATGCTTAGTGTTATTCGAGTGCATCTACCTTCGGAGATACCTATTGTTGGCTGCGAACTTACTCCTTACGTGCTTCTCCGCCGTCCTGATAAGACCGCCACCACTGATGATGTCCCAGAGTCAGCTCCGCTTGAAGGTCATTTCTTGAAATACAGATGGTTAGTTATGCCATATGGCTTCTTCTCACTCTTTCTCTAGCTTTTTTGCTCCATTTTCTTTAGTTTTCTATTTGTGTCTTTGAATTCTCTGCTATATGTTGCTTTATTAAGTTCAAATCTTTGTACTTTTTTCAAATTTAAAAATGTGGGAAATGGTTCATTTTATTCTGTCTTTAGATTTTATATTTTTTGAAGATGTATTTTCAATTTGCAGGTACCGAGTACAGAGCGATAAGAAAGTTGCGATTTGTAGTGTGCATCCATCCGAGGCGGCCACATTGCAGTGTTTGGGATGTCTGAAGTCTAAGGTTCCTGTCACCAAAAGCTACCACTGTTCGACTAAGTGCTTTTCAGATGCGTGGCAGCATCACCGTGTCTTGCACGAGCGTGCTGCCAGTGCTGCTGCGGAAGGAAACGATGAAGAAGAGTTGCTCCGTTTGAATAGTTCTGGCTCTGGCTCTGGCATCCTCAGCACCGTTGGTAGTTTAACAAATGGGTCATCATCAATTTATCCCTCAGCCATAACTCAAAAGACAGGTGCAGGAGGGGAAACACTTGTTGAGGTTGGACGTTCTAAGACATACACACCAATGGCTGACGATGTTGGCCATGTTTTGAAGTTCGAGTGTGTAGTGGTCAATGCAGAGACAAAACAGAACGTGGGCCATTCTTGTACCATACTGACTTCCCGTGTTATTCCAGCTCCGTCACCTTCTCCGCGTAGGCTGATCCCTGTTAGTGGAGCTGATGTTATCGGGCACCTGGATTCTAATGGCCGACCTATATCTATGGGATCATTCACTGTGCTGTCCTATAATATATTGGCTGATACGTATGCTAGTAGCGAGATATACAGTTACTGCCCCACATGGGCTCTTTCATGGACATACCGTAGACAGAATCTATTACGGGAAATTGTTAAGTACCATGCAGATATAGTTTGTCTACAGGAGGTATGTTATAGTTTTCTGCAGAAGTTGCAATTGCTTTTGGTTTAATTATGAACAGGCATACTCATGAAACCAGACTATGGAGAAATAACCCTTCAATGTGATCCATTTTTCATCTTGCAGGTACAGAATGATCATTTTGATGAGTTTTTCGCTCCTGAGCTGGATAAGCACGGATATCAAGCTCTTTTTAAAAGGAAAACAAATGAGGTTTGTTTGGACTCCTCCCCATGATCCCCCATAAGCTTCTCCTGCTCACTTATGTGACAAAATTTGCTGAACAGAACGTATTGATTCACTCGATATCTTAGGTTTTCGTCGGTAATACAAACACAATTGATGGATGTGCTACTTTTTTCAGAAGAGACAGGTTTTCTCATGTTAAAAAATACGAGGTAGGTCTTATTTTTCCATTATATTATTTGTACCTGTTTATTCCCTTTAGCTGAATCATCAAGCTGCTCATCCAGGTTGAGTTCAATAAGGCTGCCCAATCTTTGACTGAGGCTCTTATTCCTGTGGCCCAGAAGAAAATTGCTTTGAATCGGTTGGTTAAGGTATTCAAAGATGCTCTTCCTTGTGATTCTTGTTTCCACACATTCTCCGGGTTCAATTTTCGTGTAAAGCTGATTTAGATTCTTTCCTTTTTAGGACAATGTTGCCTTAATAGTTGTCCTGGAAGCAAAATTCGGTAACCAGGCTGCTGATATTCCTGGCAAGCGCCAGCTACTTTGTGTGGTCAGTTTTTCATCTTCTTAATTTTGTTCCTTTTTATGGTAATTTATGTTTTCCCACCTTTTTTTCTGCCTTAAAGGTCTCCTGCTGATCACTTTTCTCTCTGTTATGATTTGATGAATGCAGGCTAACACACATGTAAACGTTGCTCATGAACTGAAGGATGTAAAGCTCTGGCAGGTTGATCGTTACGTCTGATTACAGAAAAGTTGCGGATTTTGGATTTTAACATCGGTACTAATCCATATCTGATTCTTGCTCAAAACAGGTTCACACATTATTGAAGGGACTAGAGAAAATAGCTGCCAGTGCAGATATTCCAATGCTTGTGTGTGGAGATTTCAATACAGTACCAGCAAGGTGTTATATGTTCAAATTGCAAAAATGTCAACATCTAGATCAGATTATGATTCTGGTTTCTAGTCGTATTAACTTAAGAGTTCCTTCCAAATATTTTCAGTGCTCCTCATTCACTTCTTGCTATTGGGAAGGTTGATCCAATGCACCCAGATTTGATGGTTGATCCTCTTAACATTTTGCGTCCTCACACCAAACTAACCCATCAGCTACCATTGGTAATATTATCTTTCCCAAACAATGATGAAAGAGATACTTACTAACTTTAGAATTGTAACATATGCATAATCATCTTACCTTGTGAGCAATGCAGGTTAGTGCTTACTCATCCTTTGCAAGAATGGGGGGCAGCCTTACCGCTGAGCAGCAAAGGAGAAGAATGGATCCTGCGTCAAATGAGCCGTTGTTTACCAATTGTACCAGGGACTTTATAGGCACACTTGATTACATATTTTACACAGGTTCGTTGCCGATGCCTGTAAATTTATTAAGATTTTTTTTTCTTTTTGTAAACGTTTTGCTTTTTTCTTTTTGGTTTCAGCGGATACTCTAACAGTGGAAGCGTTACTGGAACTACTGGATGAAGAGAGCTTGAGGAAGGACACGGCTCTTCCTTCTCCAGAATGGTCTTCTGATCACATTGCACTTTTGGCTGAATTCCGCTGCATGCCCAAGACCAGACGCTGATGCTGCAAACTCACAGTTGAAGCAAATATTTTATGGAGATACCATAAGCTGTACCAGTATTTGAAGACTGGACCCAGTGGAGATGATTAAGCTACATGAGGTAGATGGCGTGGCCATGTCCTCCCGGGGTTTTCTCCTTCTGGGATTTTCGCTTGCGCTCTATATCACAGTTTTATTTCCTTTTACCTCACTGTAAGAAGCATGATCACTTTATGGTTCCTTGTTTTTTCGTCTTATAGTTATTCCTCTTTGCAGGTAGATTTTTTCTTCCATGGCTTGTCATTGTAACAATGTAAACTTTAGATTTTTCAAGAAAATGGTGGCTTGAGTTTACAGTCACTTCACTTTGAGAATAAAATCTGTCTGTTGCCCATTTTTAATTGGCTCTAACCCTCTCCGCTCACAAATTCTGTAGTATTAATGTTTTACACTCTTTCCTTGTGGATATCTTGTAGAGATTGTGAAAACGGACCGTGAGCAACTTTTATATATTTATGCAGCCCTCCAATAAGTGCAAAAGATTCAGGACTTCCAGACATGAGACATGTCAACTAGAAGCCATTATATAAACATTTTAAACAAGTTTCTTGCAGAACTAGAACTATAATTATCCAAGTTGAGAGGGATTATGTGATAAAAAAACAAGCCTGTAAATAAGTTTATAAAAAGGCATATAGAGTTCATTTTTTCTATAAACTGGAGGTTAATCATGGGTTACAATCAAAATCAACAAATGCTGTCTCTATGCATAACAGTAGCAATAATGTTTCTTGGTGTGAGATCAGAATTGAATCAGGACATAAAGGGCTGTCAGGAATCCATGTCTGATCTCTACTCTTGTCTTCCATTTGTCACTAGCAAAGCTAAAGCTCCAGACTCAACATGTTGCACCACACTTAAGGAAAAATTAGACAAAGGGCAGACCAAGAGATGTCTCTGTACGCTTGTCAAAGACAGGGATGATCCTGGTTTAGGGTTCAAAGTTGATGCAAATCGTGCAATGAGCCTCCCTTCCACTTGTCAAGTCCCTGCAAATATCTCACAATGCCCAGGTGAAAAATCTCATACTAAAATCTCCTCTACAATATATTTCTGGAAACATATAAAAGATGATTTAACAGCTTTACGTGTCCCAAAATTAGATTTTTCTCATTATTTCATTTTGTTGCAAGAAGAGCTTCTACATTTGCCCCCAGATTCGGTAGCCGCTCGGATTTTTAAGCAATTCACTGAATCCTCTCAGAATGATAGACCTAAAGGTACTAACATTACTCTTTTCACAGTTTTAATTATACCCGATCAAACATTATTCATCCTGTTTCTTAGAACTAGAAGAAAAAATAACAGACAAAAATATTGTAGCAGTCTCCGCAGGTTCAAGCGTCAAAGGAAGAGACAAGAAGCAATTTGGTTTACTGATGGCTGGAGCTTTCTCAGTATGGTACTTAGTGTAATACTCTGTTATGTAAGTTAATAAACACAATGAAAACCGCTATCCGAGTCATATCTATCAGTTTGTGGATGTACCATACCATGGCTTGTTAATAAAACATATTGAAAACACTGAGCATCTGATTAAGATGTTATGTTATTGTATGCTATATAACTGAAGAGAATCCTTATATGGAGCCACTTGCCTTTAGTATGGGGATAGATACTGTTGAGAATCCTGGAGTTAGAAGCAAATTAGCTGTGTACTTTGAAGCATGTCAGCCGAGGGAACATCTGAAGCAATTCTTCACGGCTTCGTCTCTGCATAATTAATCACGCAATTAATATTAGGTGAAAAAAAAATGTTAGTCCCTAGTATCACCACAAAATCTTCGTAGTACACACCTTAATACCGATGCAGCCGTTGACATCAAGAGTGGTGAGTGTACCAGAGCAGGTCTGCGAGAGAGTCTCCAGACATCTATCAGTCACCCCAACTATTCCAAACAAGCTGCAATTTGTTTTTGGTTTCATTAAATGGTGTCAGCAAAAAGAATCATAAAACAAAATGAAGCAATAGTTCTAGAATTGGATTTAATACCTGAGAAATTCGAGGGAGGTACAACCATTAGCAATGGTAATCACACCTGCATCTGTGATACGCACACACCTACCATGTTTAAGAGGAAATTGCATTAAAGAATTTGGAATGAGAGCGCAGCTTTATGCTCATTATCTTTCTTGTAAGTGGAGACTTAGCTTACCATGTCAAGTTGAGAGACTCTAGCTTGTTGCACTTAGCTATATGAGCAAGCCCCTCATCAGATACATTCTGAAAACCAATTTTGCACTCTTAGTTACAGATAAATCGAAGATAAGAAGATCATAACTAATGTATTTGATCTGTGCTATGAAATTGATAGCAATCGAATCCTTAGTATACTTTAAGTCAGTGAGAGATATCCAAGATCTCGAATAAACACCTTCCTCTACAAAGGAAAAAAGGACAATGCGACCATATGAACTGCACCAACTAATACCTGAGCTCCACATAGATCTAAGAACCTTAGATCAGCCAAAAGTGAAATTTTTTTGTACGCTTTGTCTGTGAATCTGCAAAAATTGCAATATCAGTTACAGAACTTAGATCAGCTAGATTTTCAATATAGCCAGAGAAAAATGGAACTATGCTTCTTATGTACCCTGAAAGAGCATAGAGATTTAAGGTCTGGAGAGAGGAACACTTGTGTAGCACTTGATGTAATCCATCATCTGTGATCTTAACACACCTGGGAACATCATAAACAACAAGACCAAGCACAAGAAGTATTCAAATAACAATATATCCTTGCAAATTACACTTCCATTTTTATAAACAATCGAGAAACAAAAAATAAGATTATCCAACAATGTTATGGATTATCCATCACCACAAAATAACCACAGGGTTAAGCAACATTTTACTTACCTAGTAATATTCAGTGACTCTAAGTCTTGATAATTTTCAGCTACTAGCTGCATACCTTTGTCAGTTAGGCTCTGCAGCAATTAGTGCACATCCAATTCAAAGAGCATAAAAACGAGAGAGGTATCCCATGTGTGTATAACATTGCCATAATTACAGCAACTCAACAGAAAATAAAACTCCACGAATAGAGACTAAGATACCTTGCAGCCACTTAGGTTCAAATCAATGATATTTTTGCAATTCTTCACTAGATGTCTAATACAATCATCAGTCACCCTGTGAAATAATTTAAGAATTAGGCTCGTCTGATGAGGCAAACTCAAGAAGTGGACAAAATTGAGTCGGACATAATATTACCTCACGTTCCAGTAGACAGAGATAACTTTTAACTTGGGACATATGCTAGTTACAGCTTCGATTCCGGTGTCCGATATCTTTTGGCACCCATTCAGATTCAAGCATTCTAAGCTTAAAAGAGCATCGTGACACTGAAGTGTTTAACCAATTTTGTCAGGTTAGAAAGATCCAAGTCGTCAAATATTCTTGAATTCAACGAATATCCAGAAAACTGGTAGAGTCTGCAAAAAAAATTACCCGGCTTTTCACTAGTTCAAGATGACTGTCCTCAATACCCTGGGCAAATTCGAGATTGATATGCTTCACTTGCCGATATCTTGGCTGCAAAATTGAAAGCAAAGTGAGTCACACCATGATACAAATCCGATGAATTCCTACAGTCAAGTATCAAACTTTAAGCTTTAACTAACCAAGGACAGAGCAGCTAAAAGCCGATCCCCTGCATTGGTCCTCTCGCGCAAATCAATGTTCTGAAAGAGAGCAATCAACACTTGTATTTGTGGTGAAACTGAAAACTTTGGAAAGACCTGAGAAGTAGTGTCGAATTTTATTTACCAGCCAGATGGAAGGGTAAGAGACGAGGGTGCGATAGAGCCAAGGACTAACGAGAAGAAGAGAAATTAAATCCGTCTGAGGCAGTCTCGTGCTCACTATCCTCATCACGCTTGTTACTATCTCTTTCCTCCATGACTCTCCTTCCTCTTCCGTCACTTTCTTCGCTTCCATGATTCTCAATCCAACCTTAGCGAGTTTTTCAACCAATCAGCCTCCGAACAAGAGTCTCTAAGAGCACGAAAGTCGCATACGCTTGCACCTCTGAACGAGCTAAATCCTCCCGAGTCGCGAGTCGAGTCTCGACGAACTGGAACTTGTTCGTTTCTGCAAATTTGGTTTTACCGCAGACAAAAGTCGAAACTCTTTTGGTTCTGTCTGAAAAAATATATCGCGAAGCCAGCCAGTTAAAAGGCTTACCCAGCCTGTGGGCCTACTACTAAAGTTAAAAACCAAAAAAAAATCTCGCTTTTAGATTCATTCAGGAATTTCGTCGAGCACCTTGTCTGATATACTCTTCCCCCTCGCATTTCACTATCCTTCTTCCTTCCACTGACACAAGTCAAAGTCTGAGATAAACCCTAAACCCAGTTTACACTTTCAATTGCAGAACATTCAGTTTTCGCATTTTTCATCAGAGCGTTACTTGATTAGTTGAAACGTTCCACAAAGATGTTCGCCAAATCCCAAAGCTTTCTCTTTTCAGTGAGGAAGCTGCTTCATCAGCATCAGCAATGGCGAGGGATGGGTGGAATGGCAAAGGTGAGATTGAAATGGGTGAAGAACAAGAACCTGGATCACATCATTGATACCGAGACTGATCTCAAAGCAGCTTGCATTCTCAAAGACGCCATTAAACGATCTCCCACCGGTTTCCTCACCGCTAAATCCGTCGCCGACTGGCAAAAACTCCTCGGTCTCACCGTCCCTGTTCTACGATTCTTGCGCAGGTATATCACTCAGATTCTCTACTTCATTCTCTTCTCGTTGATAGAACAATTTGCTAATGAAAGTGTCAACATTTTTTGAAGGTATCCGACTCTGTTTCACGAGTTTCCGCATGCTCGTTACGCAAGCTTGCCCTGTTTCAAGCTAACGGACACAGCTCTTATGCTTAACTCGCAGGAAGAGATCATTCATCAAAGCCACGAGGCTGATACAGTGGAGAGGCTCTGTAGACTTCTGATGATGATGAGAACAAGAACTGTCTCTCTCAGATCACTCCATTCTCTCAAATTCGATCTTGGCTTACCTGACAACTACGAAAAGACACTAGTCATGAGATACCCTGATCATTTCTGCTTCGTCAAGGCCTCTAATGGAAACCCATGTTTAAAGCTTGCGACTTGGCGTGATGAATTCGCATTCTCGGCGCTGCAGAAGCGAAATGAGAGCAATGTTGTTACAGGGGAGGATTGTCTTTACCGCGAGTTCAAAAGAGGCCAATCCGCATTGACATTCCCTATGAGTTTTCCTAGAGGATATGGCGCGCAGAAGAAGGTCAAGGCATGGATGGATGAGTTTCAAAAACTTCCTTACATATCTCCTTACGATGACGCGAGTAACATTGACCCGGAAAGCGATCTCATGGAGAAACGAGCTGTGGGAGTTTTGCACGAGCTCTTGAGCTTGACTATCCACAAGAAAACCAAGAGGAACTACTTGAGAAGCATTAGAACGGAGCTCAACATTCCGCATAAGTTCACTCGTTTGTTCACTCGATACCCTGGGATCTTCTACCTCTCGTTGAAGTGTAAGACAACAACTGTGATCCTCAAAGAAGGGTATCGTCGAGGGAAACTAGTGCATCCGCATCCTCTCACTCGTCTTAGAGATAAGTTCCATCATGTGATGAGAACAGGGTTTCTTTACCGGGCTAAAGGGTTAGGCATGGTCTCTAAGGAGGAACTTTTGCTTGATCCGCCAGACGATGACGGTCATGAGGAAGAAGACTCCGAAGAGGAAGAGATTGTGGAAGGAAGTGAACTTGAAGAAGATTCAGAAGAAGAATAGCAATAGCAGTTGAATCCAAATGTTGGACTTATATTATCATATGCGGTTGATTCACAAAGCAATAATTTTACTGCAATTTTGTCTGTGGAACTTGATTTGATCATTGTAACCATAAGAATTCTCAAAGGACATAATGAGAGGTTCTATTAGTATTTCACCAAGACATTGTCTCTCATTCATTGTTTCACGCGATACCATTCAACTCTAAAGCAATTCTTCACGGCTTGAAGACAACAACTATGATCCTCAAAGAAGGGGATCGCCGTGGGAAACTTGTGGATCCACATCCTCTCACTCGTCTTAGTGATAAGTTCTAGAGGGTAAGGCATGGTCTCTAAAGAGGAACTTTTGCTTGATAAGCCCGACGACGCCGGCCTAAGGAAGAAGGAATTGTGGAAGGGAGTGAGCTTGAAGAGGATTCAGAAGATGAATAGCAATGGAGTTGAGTTTGATCATTGTAAGCATAAAGTTCTCAAAGGATATAAAGAGAGATTGTATTTCACCAAAAAGATTGTCAACAACAAGGGAAAGTAAAACAAATTGGATTTCCAACCAACAAATGAATTTGTTAGAAGAAACCAAAAACAAGATCAAAATCGTAAAACACTACTGTCTATTTTTTAGGGAAAATCCTAAAAATAGCCTGAAAACAAAAACAGAGACTCACCTAATTGCAAGATTAGTTATATCTATCTCTTAAATGAGAGATCTCAAAGGTGGGTGGCAAAATACATGTGCTCTCTTGGAATATAGAAGAGAAGAAATAAAGAGTCAGGTTAAAAGGACGAAAATTTGGGAAGCCTTAATTGGCTAATCCCAAGCACTGGTCACTCCTCCACCATACCCACCACTTGGTGCACCACCGTATCCACCGCCACCATAGCCTCCTCCGCCATAGTAGTCACTGCCACCACCGCCGCCGCTGCCTCCTCCTCTACCGCCGTAAGAGCCTTCCCTTCTGAAGTCTCGGCCACCAAAGCGACCACCAGACCGTTTCTTACCCCCGCCAAATGAAGCACGTGAAGCGTATCGTGTGAGCCACTCAGGCACCTCTTGATTGGCTTCTTGCATCAGCTCAGCGAGCTGCCTAGCCAGTTGTGCATTTTTCTCATTGAAGAAGGCGGTTGCTACGCCAGATTTGCCTGCACGTCCCGTTCGTCCAATGCGGTGAACATAGTCATCAATGTCATTTGGTAGATCAAAGTTCACCACATGAGCCACGTGTGGAATGTCAAGACCACGTGCTGCCACGTCTGTTGCAACCAAAATGGGTGTCCTCCCACTTTTGAAGGACCTCAGTGCCACTTCTCTTTCCTATAATGCATAATAACACAAAGAAGTAATCAGATTTAGTCAACAGAATATGATCCAGCTTGTTACTAAAAAAACCATAGTTTTGCTTTAGCTTTAGTTGGAGTTTAGCATATATATTGATATATTACTTCACGATAGCAAGGTTTGGCGTTCTTATTTACATTTCTGCTTGTTATTAAAAAACATAGTTTGGGTTTAGCCTTCATAAACAGAAAAGCCTATCATTCAGTCAACGAACCTGTTGTGTTCTATCACCGTGAATAGAGGTTGCGGGAAATTCATTCATGCACAACCAATTTTCCAAAGTGTCGGCTCCCCTCTTTGTCTCCACAAAAACCAATGTCAATGATTGCTGTGTATGAAAAGCAAAGCCAGTATTAGCCAGGGCGTGACGAATGATCCATTTGATGTGATAATAAATCGTGGCTAAGTAAACAGATGGAAACTATCGCATTACCTTGTCGTGGGTGCCAGAGTCCCTCTGCGCGTGCAGCAGGTCCATGAGATGACTTTTCTTGTCAGACTCGTGGACGAACTCAACCCTTTGGGCAATCAAGTCAGTGCTTGAACCCACCCTTCCCACAGCCAAAAATATATAGTTTGACAGAAAATCAGCTGCGAGTCTCTGTACAAGAAACAAATATGCAGGGATTAATATAAACATAAAGAACCAAACCTTCCTGTGCTAAATATTATGTAGCTGTTCCTATATAACACTCATAAATTGAACCTCTTTGGCAGTCTAAAACTAAACCATCAAAGGTTCACCATTACAAAGTTACAGATATAAAAGGAAGAACACTTTTATCCTCTGACTAATAAAGCTCTCCATACCAAGTTACTTCCCAAGAACGAAATTAATATAGAATTTAAGAGCAAGAAAAAAGCGTTTAATGTAGAAGTAACGCCAACCTGGATCTCCCTAGGAAACGTAGCACTAAACAACATTGTTTGTCTCATCCCACGTGGAGGCATGTCCATCTGTTCAACAATTTTTCTAATTTGTGGTTCAAAACCCATGTCGAGCATCCTGTCCGCCTCATCAAGAGCTAAGAATTTAATCATCTGCATTGAGACTCTAGCTCTCTCTAGCAAATCATTTAACCGGCCAGGAGTTGCCACAAGGATATCAACTCCCCTCTCGAGTTCCCTGAGCTGTACAAACATAAAAGATGAGATCAACGAACCAACACTTGGAAAATTAATTGACTAACTCCTATAATAAGGACTATCTCCAATGCTTCTGCATATTACGCAATGACGATACAAGCGAAATGGCAATGTTGACTAGCATAGAAGAAAAGTTTGTAAGATACAAGATTTACTACGCATTGCTGACTTAAAAATCGAATCATATTTTCAACAAATGAGACTTGCATCAGGAAGAAAAGAGCGAGCAGAACCCAAATCAGTAAAGTGTACTACTAACACAAAACAGACAACAACCTATAAGCCATGCAGAAATATCCAAAGAAAAAAGCAGAAAACCAAGAAAAACAAAATATCTGTGTACGATAATTACCTGCTGGTTAATAGGTGTTCCTCCATAAGCAACAACAACCTTCACACCAGTTTGGTAGGCGAATTTTTTGGCTTCATCATGTATCTGCGAACAAAAAAAAGCAGGTATGAGAAATGCTTTTATTCTGAGAAAACTCTTTTCTATGAGGGAATGAGTAGGTTCTCTGAATGATACCTGACATGCCAACTCCCTTGTTGGTGAGAGGATGACAGCAAGAGGGTAAACCGTTCGTGAACCACGGGGTCTCTGTGCATCCTGATCTCTCATGATTCCACTAATGATCGGAAAGCAAAAAGCAGCCGTCTTCCCAGAGCCAGTCTGAGCACAGGCCATCAAATCCCTCTGAGCAAGCAGTATGGGAATGGCGTGACGCTGTACGGGTGTTGGCCTCACGTACTTGCACCTCCGGATATTCAGATTCAACGCCTCCCCAAGATCAATGTCCGCAAATGTGTTAACAGGAGGAGGCACATCTCCCCCACTGGTCTCAATCGGAATATCTTCATAAGCATCGAAATTAATGCCAGTATTCTCCTTCTCGGTAAAGACTGGCTCAACATCAACATCATCACCAAAGGGATTCACTTCACGGTCCCACCCTCCACTTCTGTTGTTCCAGCCACCACCACCACCACCACCACCACTTCCTCGTCCACCATAACCATAGCCGGAACGCCCTGCATCATTCCTATAGCCACCGCCGCCACCGCCAGCACCACTTCCACCTCCAGGAGGAGCCCATCGAGCCGGTTGACCACCAAACCCTGGACGGTCGTTTTCAGGCAAAGGAGCAACAGGCTCGGATTGCCTGTTCCTTAGATGAGGGGGAACATAAGCAGGCTTTGCCTTGGAACCAGCTTTCTCTGAATCAGCCACATCTGCCCATGATGCACTCATAACTGAACGTCCTAAGAATCTAGAAAAAAAAAAGCTTTGCAACTTCCCAAACTTATCAAACGAAAGAGCTACTTTGTTGTATCTTTCTTATCTGCCAAAATTCCAAATGCATAAAAGGTCTATTAGTTGGCAGACAAACCTAATCCAGGAAATCAAAATAGCAGCTGCGTATTTGTAAATAAAGCAGGAATTATCGAAATCCTAAAGCTCGAAACAGGAAACCCCAAACAAAATCTCAATCAAATCTATCAAACAGCTCAAAGAGAGACAATTAGACGAAATCTGATTACTCGAAATCGAGAGATACGTTCGAGGAAACATAAAGGAAGGAGAGGATTTAGAGAGAGAGAGAGAGAGAGAGGTAACCTCAAAAATCGGCAGAGAGAATCGAAGCGAATCGAATCGGAAAGGAAGAAAAGTAATTCAACGGTAGTCGTTCACCCAACGGAAAAGCTTCGGGGGAGAGAAAAACCCTAATTTTCCTTTGTTTTGCTTTTTTAGATCGGACACAACGCGAGAAAATAGTTTTTTTGCTTTTTTGCTTTTTTCTTTTTCTTTTTCGTTTTATTATAGATTCGTTCACATGACCTACGAAAAAATATGAGATGAGCTTATTATTTTTAGATTTTAGTTTAGATATTTCTTAAGAAATACTCTAAATTATAAACATGTGTTGTAAATAGTAATGTATGTCTTGCCAGTATTTGGAAGAAGAAAAAACACTTGGTGGGAAATTTTTTTTTATAAAATAGAAGGCCTTTTGTGTTTTTATAGTAAAGCTTCCCAATTGATTCGATTGTATTTTAACTTGGTTTAATTAACTAATAACAGTTCAAGTTTTCAATAATTGAGATTTGTGTGTTTTTTTAATGGATTTCAATAAAATGATGTTATTGTTACTCATTTGATTGGTTTCTGTCAGATGATGTTGGGAAACATATTTGTAACCTCTTTTTCATAAATGAAAAATTTTCTGAAATTTTGTTCTTCCAGACATCAAAATTTGATTAGTATTTGATGAAAAATGAGGGTTTGAGTGACCACTTACACATTATTTTTTTCATTTATGAATTTTAAAACAAAAAATTAGAAGACTGTATATAGCTTTAGAGTAATTTTTTTGTAACTTTAATTAGTTGTGTTTTTGGACATTGATCCTCTATGCAACTTGAAAATTGACTTGTGACAACGGCATCACTCGTCGTGTTGGCAATTCATTGTTTCCAATTTATGATCCATTTCATTTATGATCTGTCGAGTTATTTAGAAATTAATTGATTATTATGCAGTTTGAAAATGGGTGATAGTGGTGACCTTATATGGTTATGGCCACTATGAAGACGAGTAGTATGAAAACGAAAGTTATAACAACAGAAACACTTTGCCATGTTGGCCAATCATTTATAATAAAGCTCATCATGGTATTTATTTGCTTTGAATGTGTTAAAGATATGGCCACGAGACCGAAGATTGCAACTCAATAACATATGTTACAACAGTCAAGACAATCCCAGATAGTATACTGTCCATTTCCACTTCAACCAAGGTGGTCATGCTCCCCTTCCAACAAAAGTTTCCAGCCAAATTTCCAACTTGTGTATACTAATGCAAGTACTTGATCATCTTTTAATTTTTTCAACGTAGAGCAATACGTTCTGTAACAGTACCTTTCAAAACAACTTTTGTTTTTTTGGAGGAACCCCGACCCCGACATCATGTTTTGTTTTGGACTACTTGGTACAGAAGATATATTGATGTTACTAGTTGCCTGGACTTTTCTGGTTGTTGATCAAAACGTCAGGTCAGGATATTTTAATTTTTTTTTTTGTGTGTTGAGAAATCTATATATATATTTTTTTTGTGTGTTGAGAAATCTATCATTCAACAGCACCAGAAATAAAGAAAAAAAAATTAACAGATTTTTTTACCAAAAAAAAAAATAAATAACAGATTTTTTTGTATAAAAAACAACATTAACGTATTTTCTCTAAAAATAGATCTAAAAAGAGGAGAAAGGGTATTAAAGTAAATTAAAGAGACGGGGTGGAAAGCTAGTACAAACCCAGTCGCCCCTTTGGGTCACGCGCCCCTCTCATTTCGATTTTCCTCTCACTCAGCACAGGAAGCGAGAGAGAGAGAGAGAAAAGGCGAAGAATACGCAGAATCCATTCCAATTTAGGGTTAGGGCAGCCCCTAATCTGGAAAGCTTTCGTACTGGTTTCTGATCTGTTTTCCCGATCCGAACTATAGAGGAAAGAGGAGGTCGAAAGACGCTCTACCCCCCCCCCCCCCCCCCNTGGGCGCGAATTCGCTTCCGACGGATGCAACCCTCGATCTAGATGAGCAGATCTCCCAGCTCATGCAGTGCAAGCCTCTCTCCGAGCAACAGGTTCCTCCAATTCCCCTCTTAAAAATCCAGTCTTTCTTTACCCTTTTTTTTTTTTCCGTTTCTCGTCGTTCGAATAGGATCCGTATCGGGTGAAGTTGGACACTATCAATGATTGGATCTCAGATTTTATTTCAAACGAAAAGATTGTTTTTTTTTCTTTTCAATAATTTGTTTCGTGTGGAGTATATACGTTTGGATGTCTGATTTGTGGAGAAGATCTTATGGGGTCGACGTATGTGGGTGTGTTCATTTCAGTTTTTATGGGTTGCAAAAAAAAAAATAGATTTTGTTATATCATTTCTAGATAAGTAAGTTATGGCTGTATTGGGTTCTGAATAGGTGACTCACTTGCATTTTGATATCCCTCTTAGTGTGGGCTCGTCATACCCAAAGCCAAAAGTTATCATTTTTAATAGGCGATTTTAACAAGAGCCAAATAGCATCAGTTAGATGCGTTACTGGATTTACTATTGGGTGGAGAAATTGAAAGTAGTTTACTTTTCGCTGGTGTAAGAGAGAGAGACGTTGCAAGTTGGTAAAAGACATTCTAGAGCTGATACGAGGGAAAACTGATCAATATCTGTAGAAATGTCTTTTTTTTTTTTTGTTTATGTCAAAATGGAGTCTCCACTTTGACGTTTTGTATGTTATGTTTCTGATATTGGATATTGCTGTTAGTCTTGTGTCTCATTGGTAAGTAAAGGAGGTCAAAGATGAACTTTTGTTTATTTTCTTTAGGTTAGAGCGCTATGCGAGAAAGCTAAGGAGATTTTGATGGATGAAAGCAATGTTCAGGTTATTTCTTGATCCTTGCATCGTAGATTGTGTAACCAGCTTGAACTCATTATAAGCACACATTCATTTTGCTTGCTTTACCTAAACTTAATTTTATACATTACCCGAATGCAGCCTGTCAAAAGCCCAGTGACAATATGTGGTGATATTCATGGACAGTTCCATGACCTTGCAGAGCTTTTCCGTATTGGAGGAAGGGTAATATCTATAACACTTGCTGAGATGCACAATGGCCGTAAATATGCTATTCAATGTCCATCTCTTTTAGCAATTATTAGTCCTGGCTGCGCAATGTAAATTCTGAATGGATGCTAACTGAATAATCAGAATTATTTTGAGCCTTGATATCAGAACTATTCTCAGAGGACATATCTGGAAGTAGTGCTTAAGTTTTGTTTCTGGTTCTTTTTTTGTTGTCTGATTCATCTTACGCTATTTTGCAGTGCCCTGATACCAACTATCTATTTATGGGTGACTATGTCGACCGTGGATATTATTCTGTCGAAACTGTTACGGTACCGAGCTTATACCATCGACAGATTTCTATTTGGTTCAATAATATATCTGATATCAGTAAAAAGACAGATATCTTTACTAAATTTACGGTGTTGATACTCTTTTCTTTCTTTTTAATTCCATTTCCAGCTGTTAGTTGGCTTGAAAGTACGGTATCCACAGCGAATCACTATTCTTAGAGGAAACCATGAAAGTCGTCAGGTAAACTAAATTTCTTCTCTACTTGTACGTTAACTTCTCTGAAGTATACTGTACTGACATTTTTTTTTTTCTGTCTTCTGTCATTGAAATCTTAGACGAAACCCTTTCATAATTACAATTTATTTATCTGACTCATGGTCTATTACTCTTTTTTTCGCTCTTGCAGATTACTCAGGTCTATGGATTTTATGATGAATGCCTGCGAAAGTGAGTCTCCAACATCCTTATCGCTTCTACTAACTCACCTTGTTCATGTCGTGATACTTTATTATTTCACTAATACTCTGCACGTCCTTTTGCACTCTTTTGTTGCTGCTCATATCTTTTGATGGGAGAATAATAATTTTCTCTTGTTTCTTTGTTCAAGTCCTGCTAGTTTCTGTTAATCTTCCGGTAGAATATTGTTTTGCTCATTTGGCTGTTCTCAGTGGTATTATACCTTAGTTGTCAGTTAGTGCTAATCAGAGACATGTGATTCTCCTTCTACGCCTGTAGGAATTTTTTTTGGGTTATTTCGTTTGCAATTTGCTTAACAAAGCTTCCATGTACGTGCAGGTATGGCAATGCGAATGTCTGGAAGATATTTACAGACCTCTTTGACTATTTTCCGCTGACAGCCTTGGTAAGTACTTTGTAGATGGCGCTGCACCTTTATATACTTATATAACCTGTATGAACCATTGTTTGTTATATAATAAAAAGATTGGCTTTTCTATGCATGCTTGTGCGTGTATTAGTGTATTTGGTTGGCAAGTGTTACTTCAGTTTGAGATGGTTTGTATTCTGAAATGCTGTGAATGAGATATAAATTGCATTTGCTACTTACACTTTCGAGAGCCAAGACTGGACGGTTTTTTAAATAGAAATTGTTTGATTGAATTGATGGTGTTTTCTAAGAGTTTTAGTTCCAACCAATATGGAGACTGACCATCCATCTCATGTCATATGTCCTGTTTGCAGGTGGAGTCGGAAATATTCTGCCTTCACGGTGGATTGTCACCGTCTATTGAGACCCTTGACAACATTAGGAACTTTGATCGAGTTCAAGAAGTTCCACATGAAGGACCGATGTGTGACTTATTATGGTCTGATCCTGATGACAGATGTGGGTGGGGAATCTCTCCCCGTGGTGCTGGATATACATTTGGTCAGGTATTGAATTACATAGCCTCAGTTTCAAAAGCTGCCCTGATTCTCTTTTTTTCTTTCTTTGTTCCAGATAAGTGTGTAATTGACTTTATTTTTTTTTCATTTTTGTTTCCATAGGACATTTCCGAACAATTCAACCACACTAACAACTTAAAATTGATCGCTCGAGCGCATCAGCTGGTTATGGATGGATTCAACTGGGCACACGTAATTCAATCAAACTTTTCTTCCCTGCATAGACTACCCAAACCTGAGAATCTGTGCTCACTATGTTAAAAATATGTTCCTATTGACAGGAGCAAAAAGTGGTTACTATTTTCAGTGCACCAAACTATTGCTATCGCTGTGGAAACATGGCCTCCATTCTTGAGGTTGATGACTGCAGGAACCACACCTTCATTCAGGTATTTCGCAAACGATGGGCAGAAACCTTCATTTTTGACTTTCGCAAAAGAAAAAAAAAGACTTAACAAAGTCTAAATTGTGAAACAGTTTGAACCAGCCCCAAGGAGAGGAGAACCAGATGTGACCCGGAGGACTCCCGACTACTTCCTATAAGCACAAGTCCCCTCTCAGCTGCAAAGTCCGGTTGTTGGTTTTTGAAGATCTCTGCTTATTCCATTTGGTTCAACGCATTGTGTTCCAGGTTGCGTCTCTTTAAAATCGATTAGTTTCTCCCTTGGAATAGTGTAATATAGGCAACGAGGTCAATGAACTTAAAAACCCGCATGAATATTTGTGTTTGGCTGAAATTATTCAGCTCCCTTCTGCATCAGAATCTTTTTCTTGTGAGATATTATTTTGATTTAATTTCATGTTATTCTTCACTTCCATTTGTGCTTTGACACCGGCCTTTTGATATAAACACGATGAATATATGAAGTTCTTTAAAGCCAAAACAATGATTTACACTGGCACGTACGATTTTATATTACCAAACAACGAAAACTGTTACTACAAGTTAATGTAAGAGAATAGCGAAGGAACAAGATCAACAACAGACCAGGCAAGGCCTGCGTATTGCAAGAACCTTATACCGGTGTCAATATCAAATGAGTCCTGGTTCAAGAACTCGAACAGTTTCTGTAAATACCCAACCGAGTTCTTCATTTCGTCCGTCTTCTTCCCACTTGCATAGCCGTTTTCGAGCTTGAGCTTGGGAATGTACGTGCTGGATCTTATTGGAATCCCAAGCGTGTTGGATACTGTTGGCAAGATCCATTTTGCAAGGGATTTACTGCAGAATTTCACTAAGAGAATCGTCGGTATCCCCACCATGACCCTCCCAAGGTAAGCTGAAACCGGAAGCTCGGGTGAGAAGATTCGTGGAGCTCCTTCGTGGTGGAACTGGCTGTACGTTTGCTGAACTCCAGTCACCTAAGACGAGTAAAATCATAAATTAGGGCCACTGTCTAAGTAAACCATTTACATTTTTACACTAAATAACATTTCTTGATTGCTCACAATTCCTAGTGCAACCCCGTTGAAGGCGGTGTGGTACTCGTAACTTGGAGTTGGGTTCTCGGGGGTCGGATAAGCAAAGAGCAATAAGAAACTCAGAGCAGTCCAGAAGGAGCTAACTGCACAATTAACAGAGTCATATGGCTTCTCTGTTATCCGGTGTTTGCAGGTAGAGTCATTTGTATAAAACTAGGAGCGAAGATGCGTACCATTCTGTTTTGAGGTAATGAAATCATCGATTTTTTCGTTGACAGTAAGCCAAAGACCTAGAATCAGGACTCCTATGGCAAGACCAGCGATGATATCGACTACACTGTGCATACCCAAGTAAATCCTTCCTAGGAAGAAAAACATTGATGTCACTTGAGGAATCAAATACTTATAAGGTATAGTGCATTTCTCTGGTGTGAGTTTGATTTTACCGAAGGCAATTAGGGCTACCAACAGACAAGCAAGGGCAAACCCATAGTATTGGAGAGAAGCATTTTCGTGTTCAAAAGAGGATAACACATAGTGCAACAGATACCTGAAACACCAACAAAAAAGGAGTGTTATAATCTCTATACCCACAGCAACACTTGCTTTACAAAAGAGCGGTGTATAACAAGAAAAACAGATTACACTAAATGCCGAGAGCGGACATTACTAGCTAGGAAATAACTACGAGATTCTACAGACGGGGTAAATAGTTTGCGGAGAACATACCCGGATAAACAAACTGTGTTTAAAGTATGTGAAGAAGGCAAGCCATATTCCATTGCGTTGTCTTCCTCATCTTTTGTGGCAGTAATTCTTCTAACAGGTGGGCAGCTCGGACGAGGAGCTGATACCACATCCTAAATACAGAAGACTGTATAAACCGAAAGTTCCATCTTTTAAACTAAGAGAATGCGTTGTAGAACACCGGAAAGTGAATACCTTGATGCAGTTTCCCAAGTAATCACAGAATGCTATCAAAAGAGTCATCTGCCTAGCCAATCTACCATGTCCACTCTGCGAGATCACCCCGCAATTACACTCATCCATTAGTTTATAAAACGGTGGTATCTAAAGACTAAAGTCTCCAACTTTGATGTACAAGAACGTTACCCAGAAGAGCAAAGGCAAGAAAGCTGTATAAAAAGGCACTGAAACAACACATGATAGCCCTGAGAAGAGAGCATCAAGCACTCCATTCTGATGCTTCTGCAAAAGGAAAGAACTTTATTGATCACCAACTGAAAAGTCTTACTATTTAAAGCTGTTAGGTAATGGGTAAGTTAGGCACCTGGATTTGGAGAATGAGGGGAACACCACCGACGACTTGACGAGCGACCCAAGGTTGTACAAGAGATCTAGTTTTATGGGTCAATTTCAGATAGGAGGAAACACAGATCCATGTCACAATACTCACGAGGACCAACCCTTGCCATGTCCCTGTGCCTTCCATTGATCCTTCTAGAAGCTTCTTCCTCCTCCTCCTCCTTTTGTTCTCTCCCTCTTTCCCGTTTCAAGAAAGAGGAGAGAGAATCGAGAAAAAATGGAGTTGCAGAAAGATTTGAAATTTGAGGGGACTTGAGTTTATCTGGGTTTTCAAAGTAAACAAGAAAACCAAAGAAAACGGAATTAGAGGAGACTATTTATCCTCGTGTGGGATGTCTCTTGCGCCGTTCTGTGAGGAGCTCCAATGGATGGTTCGCTGGCAGAGAGGAAAGGAAGAGAGAGCAGAATAAATAAATATAGTAAGATTTTTTGATTGTGAAAAAGAAAATTAAAATGTATAAAGATTTGAGACCGAGTTAATAGGAATATTTCATAGCCACCAGCTTTGAGCCAGCACGCACTTTTCTGAAAGTGAGGTCTACGTGTGCGTGTTGCATGACTTCAGTCAATGCAACAATTAGTCAAATTCCTTGAATTTTATTTCTACTTTCTAACGTGGAGATTTGCAATTTAATGAGTCAATGCAATACATTTGTGATGTAATGATTTTCCCAAAAACAAATTAAGCTACAAATATATACATCACTGCTCAATAGATTCATATCATGAAAAAAAACAACTCATAAGAAGCAATAAGACCAAACATGTTCATTTCCAACATCTATTGTTTCCTCAAATCAAATGAGATCAAAATCTCTTAACGACAAACAATAAAACCAAAACAGAACAATAGGTATAACTGAACGGTTTCCCTCGTCTTAAAACAAGTTTGAAGAAAAAGATTGACAACAAAGTCTTGTGAGTTCTCTCCTCTATTGGCTTTAAAGGTAACTGAATGTGACCGAAGTATTAAGTCTATGCACGCGCACCTCGGTTAAGACTTACCATACGGCTCGTGCCATCCATCTGCATTCCTCTGTTCCCTGTTCCACCTCTTCCTCCATACCCACCTGTCCCTCGGTTCTGACCAGACCACTCTCTTGTCTGACCACCATGCCCAGATGATCTGTTGTTACCACCGTAACCAGATCTTGCACCTCCATTGTAACCTTGTCTTCCTTGGTTGTACGACATGTTGTCTTGCCACTTTCCACCACCTGCTCCCCCTGCATACTCCTGATTGTTGTCTCTTCTTCTCGAGCTTAGATCCAGACCGCCACCACCAGTCCTAGCCTCCATTGCTCTTTCGTTGCTCTCAGCAAGAACAGCAAGTTTCTCTGTTAACTGGAAAGCCAAGGTTTGCAACCTGTTGTGCTGGACTTCGTGGAAGACGATGCAACGTGTAGGTTGGTCCCAGTATGCATGGAGTTCTTCACTGATCATCATCTTGCTCACGATGCTGTGGACTTGGTTCTCAGAGAGATCAAACATCTTGGCAAGATGATCTAGACTTAGGGACTCGTAAGAGGCTGAGTATGTGAAAAGGTAAGTCCTCAACGCCTCCTCTTTGATTCTACCCTTAACCATATCAAGGATGGTTTCTCGATTCTTGAGCAGTTTCCAAACATCAAGAGAGTTCAAAACCTCAAAAGCCTTTTCGAAGTCTCCTTTCGTGAGGGCTCGGGTTGCTGCCATGACATGGTCACGGACGTTCTCAGGAGGAGCTGTGAATGCTTGCCTCTCGCTGATCTCGAGCAGGCGACGGAAATTTTTGCTAATCACCTTGCGTCTGGCATCATGAGAATTGGCTGCCATGTTAGGGACCTCTAGCAGCATGGCGCAGATGAGATGAACAGCTTCAAGAAGCTCTAGGTTTATGTGCATGTGATATGGCATCTGTCGTCTCCTTTCCAATCTTTCCTGGTGGGACCAAAAGGATCTAAGCAGTTAGCTCTATTTTAAGTATAAATAGACTGATGAAACCCCATGAACATCGAGAATCAAAAGTTCTAAATGTGCCAAAAGATGAACTCAGCTGAGGAATTAACATAGGGAAACAAATCAACAATGGACCATTTCCACATGAATGAGGTAAAAACGATTATTTATATCAACATTTAATTAAGCTACAATTCAGATAAGAACCACAACGACTAGCCGAATCATAGTGTCCATCAATGGATGGGGAGAATCTCTCACCAACCAATTATAAGACCTATACATTTGATTTTTTTTATTTATAAAAAAGGTTCAGTTTACCTTAACTGTAGTAACTACTTAAACATATATCACCTTAAACGATCCACACGAAACAAAAGCAGCAACAATGATGCCAAACCAATATGCTTTTGGAACAATAAAATTTACATCTCAAAAGACAAGTTTTCCCTTCATTCATACGAATCATAATGAGCCCCAAGTTCCATGGCGGATTCTATATTGTGTCCCAGGGGAAGAAATCCAATTCCTTTATCATGAAACAAACGTCACCACTAAAAAAATAAAAAAAAAAGAGTTTCGTCTGTTCACACAAAGCCAAAAAATGGCAGAAATCAATGGGACTAAACTAATTCGCAAATAGAAAACTAACACCTCAATTGAGGAATAAAGGAATTGATGTTTACCACATAGCAACAAGAAAACTACATACGGCATTGAACTTCCTTCCTCACTACAAGGAACGAAGAAGAGCCTTAGGCTACATCCTAGGTCTTAAAACGATGACAAGTTCTATGAACCTGAGATGCAAAACTATGTACTACAAACAAAAATACCTGCTCGGGAGTTTTCTCGTGGTATCGACTTTGCGAGACACCTTGAGCAAGCAATTCCCGCACCCTTTGACCAGAATAAAGCTCAGAGAGGCAGCTGTGAGCCTCGTTAATCAGTCCAACCCGGAACGCGCATAGACCAAGCTGTGCCATGGATCTGTTAAAGAGGATCTGTGTTGAGATGTCCATGTGCTGAATATTGTCCTGCAGATGACTCATCAGCAACAAATCCCTAGCAGTCACGAAGTTGTCCACTAAAGAATGGTGGTAGATATCACATAACATTGCACGGGCTTTAGTCCGTTCATCTCCATATTTGTAAATAAGTGAGACGAGAACATCCATCATTGCTCGACTACTCTCTGGGAAGGTCGGCTTACGAGGAACAACCTCTGGAACAACGATGAACGAAGGAGGAGGTACAGTTTCTTCTTTGGGTTCCTCACTCTCATCTTCTTCTACCTCCAGCTCAGCCAATTTCCTCATAGCATCAAAAACTTCCTGAGGCTTGTAGTAAACTAACTCAACTCGCCTTAACGCCACCTTTGCCGCAGCTTTATAGTCACCAGACCGCTCAAAGTAGTCCTGGATGTTTTGAGCAAGAGCTAAGAACATCGGCTCATCTCTCAATCTCTCCACATACTCACGTGTGTGAGGATCTATGGTCTGCAAACTCTTGAAAAACTCAGAGTCTACCCTCTCCACGAATGCAACAAGGTTTCCCCAGACCCGAATTTTTCCATCATAATTTTCTGGTTTTGAAGTTTCATTCTCATCAGGCTCAACCGTGTCATCGACAATGATGTTATCATATTTGACAAGGATGTCCAGTATCGTAAGCATGTTATTCACACACTTCTTCCAGACATTGATAGGCATGTGTCCGCTGAGACCAGGATTCACATCAAACTGTGCAGAAATAACACTGAACAAGATTTCAAGTTTCTGTGCTGGAGTTTTGGCTATCCTCGTCAGGTGTGTAAGCTGATCAAGCAATTCAAATCGAGCAGTTCCCTTTTTGCCACGGGCAGCCACAACTTCTTTGAATTTTTGGTTGACCCATTCCCATGTGATCTCTTTAGGGTCCTTATTATACAACTTTTCCATATGCTTATCTTTCTTGCTTAGCATTTTCTCCCAAGAGGGATCATCTCTATTGTCAGCTTCCTCCTCTTCAGATCCAGCCTCCACATTAACATCTTCCTCAAACTCATCCTCCTCGTCTTCATCTTCTTCATCTTCACCCTCTGATTCCTTAACTTCCTCGGTTTCTGGAGACTCCCTATATTTAATAATTTCTTCTTCATACAGCTTATTGTTCTTCTTCAATCTCTGTCTCATTGAATTCAAGGCCTTGGAGTTACTGGTGCTCATCTTTTTCTTTGCTTCTTTGTTGGCCAGAGTCTCATTCAAAAAGTCCTCCAACATGACAAGGGTTTTGATGTACAAGACAGGAGCCTTGACAGCCTCTGTAATCCTCATAACTTTTTCCAGCTGCTTGTTAATCTTATCAAAGTTCTCTTGTAGACTAACCCAATCATTGATATTCATGGCATTCTTCATCTGCTCCGCGGTATGGACCATCTCCTCAAAACGCTTGTCTTTGGCAGGCTGAACAACACGTTTACGGAGATCATCGTCTTCACTGTCACTGCCACCTGGAAGATAACGTGAGGCACCACCAGCATTGGTCTCTTGAACGTCATCCAACTCTTCCGAAATGTCACTCTCATATTCACTGTCACTTCCAGTCTGGTGAACAAAGTACAATGAGAAAGTGAAGTAAGTAAAACAAGCCAATAGATCGCGCACAATAGATCACACACAAGGTTCGAGGGAAACCTGAGCAAAGAACTTCGACATCTTTCTTTAGCGGGAGAGGTAACTGTTAAGAAATGTAAGCAAGGAGAACCTGCATTCCACAAAAGACACTCCAAATAAGCTTAGCCGAAAAGATAAAGTAACTAGAGGCAACCTTAATCTCATCACATTAATGAAGAGTCATGAAAATGAAATGGAATAAAAGGTAACTCCATATACATCTCTCAATTCCAACATCCGGATTACGTCATCAATCATAGTTCTTCCTAGGCTAAAATGTTTAAGTAGCAAGACAGAACAAACTTGACAATAGAAGCCACAGACAGAGATTAATTCACAACTTCAGCTGATTTACAATTCATATCTATTTGATTTTTACGGTTAAATAGCAATTAGGTATAGCATCTCCTCAGAAACTACAATCCAAGCAATAACAGAAGTGAACAACACCTAATCTCAAGGAATAAAATTGATTCGCATCTCCTTAATACTACTCAAACCACAACAATCAATTGGCAGAATGAGACTATCACAAAATACAATCAAAGGTTCAAATGAGTGGAGATAAAGAACTCACCTGGATAAAAGTTAAGAGAACGGCTCCAAATGTAAGAGTTGATGTCCTAAGCCAAAGCTAAGAGAAAAAAAAAAAAACTGACACGAAGAACACGGCTTTAGGGTTAGGTTTTTCGTGGTTTCGCAAAATATTTAAGGGCTTTTTAGTAATTTTCTATTTTGTATTCTTTGTTTTCTAGTTCCGCCGGATCCTTAACTGATCGCTGTTGGAAGTGTTTGGTTTGGTCGCGTTATCCACAACTACTGACTAGCCCTGGGCGTTCGGGTACCCATTCGGGTTCGGATCGGATTATTCGGATTTTCGGGTTTTCGGATTTAACAATATAGAACCCATTCGGATTTTAAAAGTTTTCGGGTCGGATATGGTTAGTAATTTTTCGGGTTCGGATCTATTTTGTAATGCCATGCAAATCCCATTTTATACCCATACTCAATTCAGATTCGGATAATATCACTTCGGATCCGGATATTCAATTTAAAAATAATATATTTTAACTAAAAATATATAAAACTAAGCAATATATAACTAATGAAATCTTGTAAAACATTATAAAAATATATATGAACTCACACATATTAAATATAACAATTATTTAATAAAATTGAATTTTAAAAATATTTAAAAATATTCTAATTATATAAACTAAATAATAATTGTTAATTACGGGTTTTTCGGGATACTCATTCGGGTTTCGGTTCGGTTCGGATATTACCCAAAACCCAAAATACCTAACTCTAAACCCCATATGGTAACTGTTTTAAATCCGGTTCGGATCGGGTTCGGGTTTTTTTAATCGGATTCGGATTGGAACTTCAGGTTCAGTTATAAATGCCCAGGCCTACTACCGACTAATGAAGAGCATCAATATAGACCGGCCCGGTTTGATTTATTTTGATTAGTATTTTCTATGGACAGTTAAGAATCAGTGAAGAATCATTTATGGGACATCAAGTTTATCGATGATTCAATGGATTACAAATTAATCACACGAGAAATATATGAAAACCAAAATAATAAGGAAAAGGTGACTAGTAGAACAAGGCACATACATAACAAGAAGATCATTTCTTCATTGAAGCCCTTAGTTCTGCACCTTACATAACGAAAAAATATTCAAGCCGGTCACTTCATCACATGAGCATTTGCTTCATACATATATATATAGACCTAAAGCCTCTCAAGTTCTTGAGCCAAAGGACTTCTCCCAAGACTTGAACCTCGTGATCTAACCGGGGCAAAAGGAGATGGGTTGGACGAGCTTGAAGCTCTTGGAGATAGTTGAGCTTGTTCAAGAACCCTAAATTGAAGCTCTGAAGGGTAGTCTCTCATACAACTGATTCTAGGTCCTGCACCAGTACTCCATCTCGAATGTAACCTCTCTGCTAACTGGTAAGATTTGATTCCTTTGTGTGAATCTATCCGTTTCATTATCTTCTCCTTTAAAACAGGCTTCTCGTATTCTTCAATGTCTTCGTCGAACAGGTTCGATTTTGGGTATGCGAACTCTTCCTCAGCTATGAATGTCTCCTCTGCTGTCTCATATCCTTCTTCTGAAGGAGTTTCAGGTTCTTCTTCATCATCCTGATCTTCCTCAATCATGTCGTTGTCTTCCGTGGGAATCTCCGATCTTGATAGTTTTGAATGGAACCTTGTTAATGTTTGTAGCTCTGCATGATTATTGGGTTTAGCGTTTGGACTTTCACCGGTCTCAGCGTCCACAAAGTCACACGGTTCTTCTTCGGTCTCTTTAATTCTTGAAGGCATTCTCTTGACCTTGGCATGAGCTTCTCCATCTTCTTCATCTGGACTCTTCTACAAAAAATGAAGAAGAAAATCTCTGTAATTGCTTGAATCATATCCAAAACACAAACCGGATCCAAAACTATAAAATGTTGATGACTTAGAACTCAGACCGGAGTGGATTTACCTTTACATTGGTGAGGTCGACATTGTTCTCCCTAAGAAATGACATGAACGCCTGAAAATTCTCTTCTGTTGGTAGATAATGTCCACTGTGAGGCCAAACTGCCTGAATATATCATCCGAAGAGCTCAAACTTAACACAGATAAATACTTCTCTTTTTTTGCATAACCATATACGAGGAACAACTCCAAGGAAAGTTATTTCTTTTTACCTGAAGAACACCATCGTCAACCACAATCCTTCCAGCAGATAACGTAGCTCCTCCAGCAAGAAAACTAGAATGTTGAAAGTTCCCCTTTTTCTTCATTCCAACATACATTATCTTAGACACGCTTAGGACGAAGATCCACTTTGCATCTGGAGGACCTTCTTTTGTGTCGAGAACTATCCCACTTTGCTTATTGATTAGTTTCCCATTCTCAATCACCACTTCATATGCCTCTCTTTCAGTCTGTTCGTGAGAAACAATAAAACATTGAGGAGAATGTATGAATTTCATCAGAATCGGTCTACAAAGCAGAGTAACTAGAGGGGAAAACTCACCGGACCAAGATACTTGATGCTTTGTTGGTAAAGTTTTGATCTTGGACATCTTTCGTGGTTCAATTCTTTTCCTTCTCCTATGTCAAGCCTGCACGTACAAAGTTGGATGTTAGCTCGTAAAATGTATGTACTACTGATACTGTCACACTCTTGACTGTTTAAATAGCAAACCTACCAATAGAAAAAGGGTTGGTTACTGTCACAGTGGAGCCAAGCATGATAATAGAATTGCAGATTGTGGCCATAGCGATGTCGAGGATCGATCTGTTCAGCTAGAAAATTAAGATCACATATGGCTTTACAAAAAAGCTCATAGCCACAGACAAAGACAAATGGTACAAGAATATTCTTACCGCCTCAAGCCAGTGCTGCAAAGCCAACTTCCTAGCTTTCTCGTCTTTTGACAAACCTTTACCCACCTAAGGGATAAAAATTGCCAAATCATTGACTAAATATTAGAGCGCAAGGGAAGCAAATTGGTGCATGAAGACAACATTTTTGATGGGCTTAATGTTGTTACCTTAGCAGCTCTTGTTCTTGCTCTGGACCAGCGTGAAACTGCAGTCTCTTGCTTCTCAATTTCAAAAAAAGATATAGAACTTCTCTTAAGTTCAGCAAAGTCAAGTACCTTCCACCTGAAAATTACATATAGTTACTAAACAGATAGTTTTGCGCTCTCTCTCTCTATATATACATAAAATACAATGCCAACAATTATAGCTCTACGAACCATCTTTGCTCAACGACTACAGCACAATCAGCTAGCCTTCTTCTGGTTCGAAAACTTCTATAAACCTTCTGCAACTTTAATGCAGCTTGGTATCTTCCGTCACCTAATAACGCTAAAAACTCGTTTCCATAATCGTTTACGGATAACGGTTTCCATCTCCTATTTTTATATTTGTCATCTTCTTTCATAAAAGTTAAAGGCTTTAAAGAAAAATTGTTTTCCACATCTTCCGGAGAAACTCTAGATCTTTGTGTCCCTTTGATGCTAAGAGATCTGTTGTATAGCGCCATTTTAGTTTCGGGTGATTCAGTGATGGTTGAATCCGAGTCTTTGTCATTAAAGCTGATTGATCGAAGAATGGTCTTCATTTCTGCAGAAACAAGACAGAAAATGTATCCCATATCAAATGTTTTTGGCTCCATTGTGAACAAGCCACAAAGAAAAATCGAGATTCATAGAAGTTGTCACGAATACAAACCCATTTATACTCGAAACAAGAGTCAAGAGTTTCCTTGCAACGCCCCTGAAAACAAGACTCAGATCAAATACCACCATTGAGACATTAACATCGAACACAATAATACGATCATCAACCATTGTTTTCTAACCATGAAAAACAAGTAATTCATGGACGTAGCATTGACCCGTACTGTCTTTCAGGATAAAGGAAACAAAATGGGTAAAGAGGAAACAAACCTGATAAAGAAATTGCGAGTCAAACAAACCCCATGAGAGGAAATGAGACAGAAGAAGAGGTGCTTTAATGGAAGCAAACAACAGAGACAAAAAGGAATGCGCAGAAGCAGAAATGAGGAGAAAGCGTACGAAAACTCTTGAATGAGGTTTGGTGTCTAGGATTAGATGGAAACGTGAGAGAGAACGATAATGACGGTCATTTTCGATTAAGAGATTCTCATGAAATCTCAATCTCTCGATCCGAATGTGTTCCATTGGCGTGGAGAAAATAGAATCCTCTGTCTTTCTCTTCTAACTACTAAACATAGAGAGAGCTTTCACGATCGCACTGTAATTCTTAAATTTGGCAAGTAAAAAACACATAGATCGTGAACACACACGTACGGTAATAATTATATGTATATCTGAGAAACACATTTAATATTTTTTAGTTACTCAACTAATTTTAGAATTCATCTATTTTATAGAAATCTTTCGAAAGTTGGTGACTTTTATGAAATTTGTCATTAGTAAAGACAGAACCAAAAACCCTAGTCCCTGAAACAGCAATTGGCCGTATCTTGTGAAGTCCACTGGAACTCAAATGGAAGGAGGAGATGAGCTCCGGCAACCACACGGCGAAGTTTCAGCTCAACGAAACGAAGAGGTAGAAGATGACGATCCGTTAGTATTGAGCGCTCAAGCATTGGCGGCGCTCCAGGAGTTTCTAGCCGACCAGAACAAGACTGTCGCGAGCACGCCGCTTGCGTCTACTGTTGACGGAGGAGATGAGTCCGATAAAGTGGAGCTAGTCACGGAGGACTGGAGACTCAGCCAGTTCTGGTACGAACCTGAAACCGCAGAGACTGTTGCTGAGGAAGTGGTCACTCTCTCCAGTAGATTCTCTGGCTGCAGAGTCGCTTGCATCGCTTGCCCTACTCTCTACGTTTATCTCAAGGTACTATCCATTAGAGTTTGATAGAGAAGAAACATATAAATATCGATACTTTTGTGGTGTTGCTGCTTGCTTAATTTCTCTGTTCCGGGTTTGATTTGTGATGAGTCAGAAAAAAGATCCGAGTCTCCATGTGCAATTGCTGGAGTACGATATGAGGTTTGAGAGATATGGAAGTGAGTTCACGTTTTATGATTACAACGAACCGGAAGATCTGCCGATGCAGCTGAAACATTGCTTCCATATAATCGTTGCAGATCCTCCATACTTGGTAATATTTCTTGAAGTTCTTAACTTTTCTGTTTCCCTTTCTTAAAGTTCTTAACTTGTGACATTCAATAAGCTTCTGTTCGATAGGAATTGCTTACAGTACTAAAAGATTATAACTTGTCGACCTCCCAGATATTGTCTTGTAGACGAAAGAACAATAGTATATGCTTTTTGGCTAAACGGCTGGTTCGAAAGTTTAAGGGTTTACGTTTCCTACAAATGGAGTTATATTAGAAGTTCATTGTCATAGCTTTAATTCCCAATTCTTAATGATGGATACTTTGTGGCTCTCTGACGTGTTATCGTTATCATCCAACACATTTCCAGGATAGAGTACTTTTGAGGACATCACTAAGCTTTGATGGTTTTGTGTGTTCTATTGGTTGCTATTCGTCGGGACAGAAATGTCTATGATTACTTTCTAATAAGCAGACTAGTGATCTTGATTCTCTTATGCTTGGCAGAGTAGAGAATGTTTGGAAAGAGTTACCCAGACAGTTTCGTTCCTGGCAAATCCAGTAGATTCTTTGTTGCTTCTTCTCACAGGTACATCAATTACCCCTGATTTCTCAAGTCCATTTCGTAGGACTTTATGTTTTATTAACTGGAAGATAATACACCCCTTGCAGGAGAGGTGCAGAGAGAACGGGCGGCTGAGCTATTGGGTGTTCGCCCTTGTGTGTTTAAGCCTCATCACTCTAGCAAACTCGGAAACGAGTTTCGACTCTTTATAAGTTATGATCCAGGCACCAGATTAGGGGGCTTGGAAGAAGACAGCTAGTTATAAGTTGTGCCATCTTCATCTACCATCTACGTTGACTTGCTTGTAAGTTGCTTCTCTGAAAGTCTTAAGACTGTTCTTTAGTAAACAATAAGGGTTCTTGTATACAATTCTGATCACCAAAAGCATCGTCTGTAATAAGAGACTTCGTCTTCCTTGTCTGTTTTGTTATTCGTATGTAATTCTGCTGATAATGAGCGGCTTAAACGATCACAGGTTTCCGGTGTCTCAACCCCATCGGGAGTAAAGGATTTGTAGCGGAGAACGCTCACCTCCTCCACCAGTGGTGTCATCTCATTTATCAACTGGTCTTGCAGTTTTCACCCTTCAATCGTTCTCTGTTCTGTATCTTGTTGCAACAGACACATTTTGATGTCTGATGAATCAGTATAATAGTCTTGGTGAAAGCTTTGCTGGTGAGATATCAAAGTTTTTTGGTTATTAATATTTAAAATATTACCAAAAGATATACAGTTTGTAACAAGTTGAAGTTATTCACAGATAGATCGATTCAATCAGTAACCACATCAAACAATCAGTAAATCTTCGCCTAAATGGTGGAGTTTACATTTTTTTCTCTCGCCTTTGACTCTCTCCTTTCGAATTTTGAAAATTGATAAAGTAAATAACAACTGGTTCGACCCGGTTTGCGAAACTTTAACAAGACCAAAATTAAAAACCGGGGGAAGAAGTTAAGATCTCGAGAAGAGTCTTTTACGGTGGGAGAGAAGTAAATAAAGGTTTTTCTTGTCTTCGATGGTCGTCGAAATTCAAATACACGCAATCAGCAGCAAAGGGGACTAATCATAATTCTTGCGACTTGGAAAATGAGGCCGAACATTGTTTCCGAGGTGAGATCTCTTACAAATTTTCCCTTTCTGCTCAACTAATTCTCGCTGATCTTCATCAGAAATTGCCGAGGTTTTTCCTCTTAGTTGATTACCACCGATAAACTACTAGTGAACGAGCTGTGGCTAATACCTAAAAAGTCCACACGAGTGGTTGTTCGTTCGATTGAATTAACTACTTTTCAGTTTGATTGGGCATAGCTTTGTGGCAACCTCCGTTTCTAAATTGATCCGTCAAAGTTGTGTTGTTTCAGTTAGTTCGTCGAGTTCTGGGTAGTGTAATTAGAACTTCACCGGTTTGAATATGGAAGTGTGACTCAGGATCAATTAGAGATTGGCATAAGGTTTAGTTTCAAATTAGTAAAAGCTCTAGAATGAGAGGATCGTTTGTGATTTGATGTAAGTTCTTATTTTCTGATAGGCTGGGATTCAAACTAGAGTTGGACAATGGTGGAATGCAATACCGTTCCTCACTTCAGCAGTGGTGGTAGTTTGTGGAATCATTTACCTGATTTGCCTCTTAACTGGATATGACTCTTTCTACGAAGTATGCTTCTTGCCCTCCGCAATTATATCACGGTTCCAAGGTATGTTCTCTGTAGTACTGAGGCTCATGTACAAGGGAATGTGATTCATTCATACCTTTGCTAATTTATGTTCTTCAAACAAATTATCCAACTTGTTGATATTTTCACTAAAAATTTACATTTTCTGAAGGATATATTGTCTTGTAAACTTGTTTATGTATACTCATTGCATTTAGTTGAGATATTCTTCTTCTATTGTTCAGTATTTTTCCCGCGTTATTTGTTGTGCAGTTTATAGGTTTTACACGGCCATTATTTTCCATGGTTCTATGCTTCATGTTCTGTTCAACATGATGGCATTGGTTCCTATGGGCTCCGAGCTCGAGAGAATCATGGGATCTGTCCGCTTGTTTTACCTGACAATTTTGCTGGCAACGACCAATGCCATATTGCATCTTCTTATATCATCCTTGGCGGGTTATAATCCTTTCTATCAATATGACCATTTCATGAATGAATGCGCGATCGGATTCTCTGGAATTTTGTTTTCTATGATTGTCATAGAGACAAGTCTCAGTGGAGTCACCTCTCGGAGGTAAGACTTTTCTATTGCTATTTACATAATTTAGTTTGTTCTGGAAGATGACAGTGTAAGCAAGTATGAGCTTATTGTTAGAATTAAAATACATTATCTCCAAACATGTTAGTGCTACACTTGCCTGTGAAAGCGCCTTCTGCACATGCAATTTTAAGATATGCCATTTTGAGTCTTCTGAGTGGGAGTAGTTTTTTCAATCATCACGAGGCATCTCATATATCTTGATTTGCTGCTTTCTCTCTCTGTGCAGTGTATTTGGTCTCTTCAACGTGCCCGCTCAACTGTAAGCTCATTGTCATGCTTGTTGGCATCTAGATATCCACTTGCATTTTTTTTTGTTGCGCATATGAAGTAAAATTTGTGTCAATTTGTAGATATCCATGGATCTTATTGATAGCATTCCAGCTTCTCATGACAAATATTTCACTGCTCGGACACCTATGTGGCATCCTGTCTGGATTTGCATGTATGATTTTTTACCTGTTTCGTTACCTTCTGCGCTTTCTAAACCTGCAGTTTCTGTGGCAGCTAATTTGTTAGTCGCTTTGGATTTCAGATTCTTATGGCCTCTTCAATTTCCTGATGCCCGGCTCTTCATTTTTCTCCACCATTGAGTCAGCCTCCTGGATGGTAAGTACTTCTTTAAACTTCCTTTCTTCTGCCAATTGAGCAGCCATCAATAATCAACAAGTTGTACAGCCTTATTTACTGCTACTTGCTACAATTTCTACTCTTGCTATTAATTTGATATGAGGCTGTGAGTCCTGCAATTAACATGTCTCTCTTTGAATTAATCTTCGCTCATTCAGATCTATGTCCCTTTCCAGGCTAGCTGTATAAGGCGACCCAAATTCATTATGTGCACTGGTGGAAATCCTTCCAGCTACATGCCCACTTATACTGTACAAAACACGACATCCAGGTGCCAACCCCTAACTACATACGAAACACTGAACTGCTTATGTAGAGAACTTCCTAATAACAATTTTGTTTGAACAGTGGTTTCTCTTCTGGAAATGCTTGGAGATCCTTGTCTTCATGGTTGCCACAGAGGGAAGCATCTAATCAGGTATATTAATGCTAATCTTTTCTGCCACGTCTTTGACTTGGTGGATGCAGTCAGATCTATGATCTAACTATACTTCTTCACTTGCAGTCTTCTGAGGACAGTAGATTTCCGGGAAGAGGTAGAACCCTTAGCACTGCCCGTGATCCAACCGCTCCAGCTGGAGAAACAGACCCAAACCTCCATGCCAGACTGTTGGAAGATAGCACTCCAGACCGCCGTTCTGATGTAACTGTGACCGGCATGACAGAGCCAAGCCCCGCCGCAAGGTATTTGATTTCTACAATGTATTATCTGTGAGCTTAGTATGCACCATTCCTTCAATCTCAGCCGCTTTTGTCAACTTTTGCAGACAGGTGCCAATAGCTAATGCGGCAGTCCTGCCTCAACCCCAGGTTAGTTCCTTGCCTTAGATATTCGCCTCAGAGCCGAGCCCTTTGCAAGGCATCTAGAAGCTTTTCTCTCATTGAACTGTTAAACGCAGGGTCGTGTTGCTGCTTCTGAAGAACAAATCCAGAAACTCGTTGCCATGGGCTTCGAAAGGGTACGTTACTGCGTTTCTTTTGATTCCTACCAATCGTAACAAATAGCGAAAATGCATGTCTCAAAATCTCTTGTGTTTGCTTCAGACACAAGTAGAGGTTGCACTTTCTGCTGCCGATGACGATCTAAACGTAGCTGTGGAGATATTAATGAGCCAACAGGTATAAACTTGTCCGAACTAAAGTTCTATAGTTTAACACCTCTTTTTTTTTTTTCTTTTTTTATTGAGTTTGGTCAATACTAACGAAGAAGTGGTGACATGCAGGGATAACACACCAAATTGCAAGGTACTACATTGGCCTGTATTGTAACGTTCGTCTCTCGTTCCATGTTTTACTTGCATTTAGAAACTGTATAGCGTCTAAGTTCTGTAACCAGACGATCAAACCGGTTTGCCGGTTTAGAATCTATACAAACGAAAGGTTGGATTGAGTTTCATTTTTGTTACTTATTTGCAGAAAACTTAAAAAAGAAACCCGAACTAATTCGGCTTTGGTTTGGTTAACAATTTATTTCAGAGTCATGTGATTGCAGTTACAATGAAAACAAATTGTATATTGATTATTGACACATTTTTATTTTTGTTCATACAAACGGAATGACATCGAAAGTAGTCGTCACATACCAAAAAAGTAGTAGTTATCACATGGTTTTCCCTCGCTCTTCTTGTGTGTGTTCCGTAGTGTTTACTACTACTTACTCGTCGAGGTTTCCCTAGGTGGTCGCACGATGAGAATTGGACATTTTGCATGTTGGGCACAATAATCACTCACACTCCCTAGAAAGGCCCTGCATATCCCAAATCAAACAAATGTTCAAAAAATTCTCCTTTATTTTATCGTTAGCCAAACATGAAAAAAAGTTGTAACCTTTTGATCATGCCGAGTCCACGGCTACCAACAACAAGAAGATCCACGTGGGTTTGCTCGACCGCTTGGCATATCATCTCCTTTGGATCTCCTTCCAATATCATTGTTTCCGTCTTTACCTACAAAACCCAAAAACCCGAAAGGGTCTCAGTTTATTTAATGTGAGCCCATGAGATATATACAGAACAATACTGTCTTTTTCAAATTACAACAAAAATCATGAAATTTATAAACAAACTTATTATTGTTTTTTTGGGAGTATTTTAAGATATTTCTCGTATGTACACACACCACACACACAATCACATCACTCACCATTTTGCCACGACATATCTCCAAAGCCCGTGTGAACAATTTGGTCGTGCTTTGTTCTCGTGCTTTCTTCATTGATTCAGGAACTGCATCTGTCGCATATACCGCCGAAGCTAATTAAGAATTTTAAACCCCCTCAATAACTATGATATTTATGTGAAGAAAAGAAATAAACAGAAGCGTTTTTTTTAATTTCACCAGTTCCACCAGAAGGGTAGATATACTGAAGGTACGTTGGATGAACATGAACCAAGGTAAGTAAACCGCCTTCTTGATCGTTTTCCGGTTCGGCGCTTATAACATCTCTGAGATGTTTCATTGCCCATTCCAACGCATAGAAGCTATTCTTGCTTTCATCCATCGCAATCATAACCTTCAGCTTCTTTTTCTTCTTCTTCGCCTCCGTCTCCATCGTTGTTGTGGCTTCCGTGTCCACACCAGTCGCATCAACGTAAGTCTCCATTTTTTTGTCCGTGCGTTATATTTTTCTTCCTTTTGTTGTTTTTTTTTTTGTTTTGATTCGTCTTTAGCCACTACACTTTGATATGTATAATATTACCGTATCGTGCGTTACGTAATGCTAGTGTGAATATTGAGTAGGTGGAAGCTGGAGAGTGTTAACAGATGTTATAATGGATTTATGGATGGACACATCTCATTTGTTATGGAGACGTGTCTTGTTCCTAACGCAGACAATTGTTAATTCACGGTGGAGGGAAGCTCGCTTTTGAATATTCAATGTATCTACAAATCTTTTAAGTTAAAACAGCCTTTGGTTTATGGTGAAAAAAAGATGAAAAGCTTTTTGGTTTAGAATTGAGTTTGGTTCAATTTCTATTTCATTTGGCTACTAGAAATGTACCGAAACGAACCTATTTTTCTGGATAGATCGTGGTTCGGTTTAGTTTTGTTCAATTTTATCTTGGCTCATAAATTGAATACGGACGCTAACAAATTACCCAACCAGGGTGTGTGGTGCATATTTCTGATGCAAAACCATGGGGAAGGATCATAGGCAAGAAAGTGGAGACTGAATCACAGCTTAGAATTCCTCTGTTTTCAGTTATGAGACGTAATTAACTAATCATGCTTATTTATAATAAAATCCGTTCCTCATAAATCACAGAGTATCCTGCTTCTAATATATCACACATACTATTCTCTCATTATATCATACATGGTTTAATCGTGACGGTATGCATTACCTCGCATGCGCTACCAATATAGTGACTCTTGCTTAGTTTAAGTTCCCAAAGCAATAAGAAACTTCTTCTTGGGAATCATCCATGATGATTAAAAACGATATGCTTTCCTCCTCGACGTGATCAAAAAGTTTTGCACTCCTGTTTCTCTCTGCAAAGTTGAAAAGACGGTACTTTTTTGTTATCTTACAGCAGTACTGCTGCAGCGTCGGTCCTCTTCATATATATACGCGACTTTGGAGGGTAATCCTTAGAAGTTAGATCATTGATCCTCTAGTCTGTGTTTTATAGTAGTATTTGCATTCTGTTCTAAAGGTTTCATTCTTTTCCTGCTCTTGTAGTTTCACTTTGAGGAATCTTCATGGAAAATCAAGGTGATAATAAGTTAACTTGGGTGATAAAGAGTGTCTCCCTTTGGCTCTCTCATATGTATCATTCTAACCCATTTGTGATCTGCAAACGGTAAACATAACTTTGACGCTGTTGTCTTTGTTCATTTAAGTTCATGTGCTTAAATCTTTGTTTCCTGTATGTTTTGGCCAGGTGTCATGTTTCCACTACCGAAGGATACTCAGATGCATCAGACACATCTGAAAAGGAAAGCATGGATGTCAGTGGCTTTCAAGTTCTTCCTTCACAGGTATGAAATTTCCAAATGGTGCAAACGGTTCAGTACTGAAACTGCTTGTTAGTCTACAAGACAAATGATCATTTTGTTTGTATTAAATATCCATTTTTGTTTTAATGGAGAAAACGCTAATTATGATTGGAAAACAATTTCCTGTAATGACCAAAAAAGTTAGGACCAGAAACACTTTTAGATACGGAAGAAAAGTTGTGAAAACAAAAACTTCCTTAAAGATTCTTACCATTCCCTCAATTATCTAAATTCTGTATGTAAGTTGAGATCTTCGTTTCAAGACAAAACCTTAACAGGCAAAGCTGGAATAGGGGGTATGTTGTGGTCTGATCCTTTATACGTATTTCTCCATTGGCAGGTAGAATCTGTAAGACATATCTTTAAAAGACATCCAGACATTGCAGTAGAGTTCCGTGCAAAGAACCAACATCTGAGGAAAGCATGCATGGATTTCCTGCTGAGCTTAATCGAGACGCTGTGCCAATCACTTGAGGAGCTCTCCAATGAAGATCTTGTGGAAGCAGACATTGCACTGACATACTTGAAAGACGCTGGCTTTAAGGTGCATTGGTTGGAAAAGAAGTTGGACCATGTAAAAGAAAAGAAGGAGAAAGAGCAGTTTTGTTTGGTTAGGCTACACGAAACGGAGGATAATTTACTGAAATTGAAGCAAAAATGTTCAGAGTTGGATGCCCTAGTGGAGAAGGAGGAGGTAGAATTGTCGGCCACAAGAACTCCTCTGTCATTCGATGATGTTGTTTGATGACTTGAGGTTCTTACGCATTTCGTTTCAAAACAAGAGGTTCTGTTGTTAGGTAATGGAACTTATTGTCATTTTGTGAAAAAAGTTATTGTCTAAGTTTCTCTACCAAATTTGTTATATATCTGATGAGTTTTATTTGACGAGAAACTAAATCACTTGTTGCCTAAAACATTGATCTTGGAGAGTTCGTAGGCACATGGACTTCATTAACTAGTTTTTAGGAAATGTGAATCCCTTTACTTCATGTAGAAGTTTGTCAATTTTGTGAAGTACTCCCTGCAATTTTGAATAAGTGTCATTTTAGAGATTTTTTTTTGTTTTAAATTAATTGACGTTTTCAGATTTTTATGAAAATTTAATAATTTTTAATATTTTATAACCATTTGTATTTTGCAGAATATTATTTCATTGGTTAAATTGTATTTAAGTGTATTGGTAATTATGTTTTTCTTTTGGAAAACTAACAAATTAAATATTTACTTTTAATATGTGTGTATTCTTCTAAAAATATAATTAATTAAAACAAGAGGAAGTACTAAACAGACTGACACTTTCATACTTGATATTCAATCAAATCATATTGTCATTAAAAATTACATTTTTGCCAAGGATATTATTCGTCTTGTACACAGACATTAAATTGGTTTAGTTAGATTGACATACGGTTTAGCTTGGTTTATCTCGGGTGAACTTTATGGTGACGAGCATTACAATTTACAAATTTGAAAGAGAGGCAGCAGTTGTGCGCATTTAAAATCTTTTTCCCTTGTTTAAACCTTAAACCCAAATATGATACGCATATCAACTGCGAATCTTCTATCACCGGAAAATCCGATTGATTCAGCTTCACGACCTTGGGAATCGGAGTCAGTTTTTTTAAGGGTTTTCAGTTCTGCTTTTATAAAAGCTGTAGTGATAACTTTTCGTTGGCATTATAATGGGTGAGCAAATGGAGAAGAGATTCACTTGGGTTTTGAAAAACTTCTCCTCTTCTCTGCAAGATGAGAAATGCTACTCTCGCCCCTTCGCCACCGCCGGCTGCAGTTGGTAAACGAGATTAAAAAGATTACTCTCGTATACTTTTTTTTGTTCTTTTCAGTGATATTTTTATCTTTGTACAACTGTTCAGGCGCCTTGCTGCTCATGCAAATGGTAATTACCTGTGCGTTTATTTGGAACTTGCGGATTCTGAATCTTTGCCACCGGGATGGAGAAGTGAAGTCAAGTTTGGCCTCACTCTTGTGAATAAGGGTCGGGACAAATCCAACATGAGATTCGGTAACTGTTTTCATCTACTGTTGTTATCTTTTGATTTCCCATAACCATCAAGCATTTTAGATCGTGCTCATTATTGCTTGTTATATCATTATTTCAGCCTCATGCCCTGTTTTTTTTTTATGCAAAGTTTGAATATTTTTGTTTCCGTTTGCTACTCTTGATGACGTGATCACTTGATGAGAGACTCTAATTTGTCTCCTGTTCTGTTTTTTTTATTTGATGTGGCAGGAGGGAAATGTTGTTTCGATGCAGAGAATGATAGTTGGGGTTATAATAAGTTAGTCTCGCTTACCAAACTTCATGCCAAAGGTCAAGGGTTTCTGATGAATAACAGACTCATTATGGTCGCTGAACTACAAGTTTTTCCAGCTGTTGTTCTACCAGAGGAAACTGTCAAGATCATTGACTCTCCCAGAAGCAAACAAGGAAATCAAGTTGCTGATGATTCTTCTGACGATGATGATGCTTCATCTGCTGTCTCGGATGATGGAGGTGGGGACACAAGTCTTTTCACCCAATCAATTGCCTTGGAAGACGCTTCTCGTACTGTGGGAAATCATGGTATAAAGGGTAACAGTGCGACAGCTGAGACTGACGTTTCCAATGATGATGCACCTAAAGAAGATGTCGAGGATGAGGCTTCATCTCTGGTTTCGAATGACAGTGCTAGAAACGGGACTTGTCTAGACCAAGTGAACTCCTCTGAGGATGCTTCTCAGACTGTGGAAAATGTTGGTAGAGGGTTTAACACTGTCGCAAAGGATACAGTGTATGTCAATGGCTTTGACGTTTATTCTTCTCAGGTATGAACGGTATTTATCTTCTATTATCATGATAACAGAGAGAAAGCTCTAGTCTGAAAAGTGAATGTGTCCGCATTGGATATATCGTATGTCTTAATCTCTCTCTTTTTTTTTAAATGGGGTTAGCCTTTCTTTAGAAAATAATACAGGATGGTGCATATCTCTGGTTTATTTTCTTTTCAGTTTTTAGGTTTTACTCTCACAATCTTGTTTCCAACATATTTTACGTTGTTTATGGCTAGCAGGAAAAATCAGTGAGCCATATATTTAGAAGACACCCGGACATAGCATCAGGCTTTCGTCCAAAGAACCGACAGATCAGAAGAGCTTACATGAATGAACTCCTTAGCCTCATCGAGCTACTGTGCCAGTCGCCAGAGAAGCTCTCCGAGGATGATCTGAGCAATGCTGATGACACACTTGCTGATCTGATTGATGTCGGCTTCAAATTGGATTGGCTGAAGACAAAGCTGGATGAGGTCTATGAAAAGAAGAAGAAGGAACAGAATAGTGGGGCTCGGCTACGGACAATAGAGGAAGAGCTGCAGAAGATGAAGCTGATGTTCTTGGATCTTGAAACTCAGCTGCAGATGGAGAAGGCGAAGGCTCTGGCCGCCAGAGCTCCTCTCTCGTTCAACGATGTTGTTTGCTGATTTGTGAGAATTCTTGTAGATTTTTAGTTGAATCTTAGTCTTTTGACGTCTTAGAACAAGTCCTTTGTCCAATGCGACTCGGTAGTGAAATTAATGAAAAATTTTAAGTGTGTCTCAAGGATCTAAGTTTTGCAGGCTGCAACGCGTATTACTTTCTTCAGTCTTTAAGAGAACCCAAAATCAATTCTTCTATAGAGCATCGAATAGCTTCTTTTGGGTGTGGCATTCGAAGAGTCGCTTCCAAGGGAGCGGCTGTGGCTCTACGTCTACTTCTTTAATAGTCACCAGTCTTACCATTGATTAAAATTCGTAGTTATGGCAGAGTATCAAGTCACGAGGAACTTGGACAGTTTCCATTCGCGAACATTACTCGAGGTTCATTGATTCATTTTCTTCGTTAATATATCAGTTGCAGGTCCAACTTCCTCTAAAAGACATAACTCCCTGGCCGTCTCTGTATGCTAAGCATAGCTCTCTTTCGTTTTTTGTCTCCGTTCTCTTCTGCAACACTGAATGTTTCTTTTCTTTCTGCAGTTTGATTCTGTTATATCATCGTTCCTGAACGCACATATTAATTCAAATTTTGTTCTTCCTGAATCTATCTAGAATACTGCTGTATTGTAGGATTAGAGGTCTGTGTCTCTTTTGTTCTACCTGTCTCTGAAGGGTAGTCCTTTGAACATTAATCCTTTATTCTTTGATCTCGCGTACTTTAATAGGGTGGTTTAAATCTTTCTTTTGTTGGCGTATGACAACGAATTTTTTAATGTGATAATCAGTCAACGGGGCTATCTTTTCCTTCAGGTCGTGAAGTTTGATTGGGAGGAATCTTCATTACAGGAAATGGCCAAGCAAGTTGGTAAGAAGTTCACTTGGGTGATAGAGGACTTCTCTTCTTCTGAGATTTATTGTTCTGTTCCAGTCTTCATCGGTGACTGCAAATGGTAAAAAGAGAACATTCTAATGTTTTTTTTGTAGATCCAGCAGGTATAGGATCTTTCATCCATGGTTTTGGTGACTCGTTTCTTCTTGCTTTTTTTTTCAGGTTTCTTTGTGCCGATCCCACGGGATACAACGGTAATTCCTTGTATCTGGGTCTGGAAGTTGCTGATTTTGAATCATTGCCATCTGGATGGAGAAGATACGTAAAGCTTCGGCTATCTATAGTAAAACAAGTTTCGGAAGAACCCGCAGTACTGAAAGGTTATTCTTACTTCAATCTGCTGACTACTTGATCCATTCCTTTAAATGTCCCTTGTCTGGTTAAGTGTCAGTAACATACTTACACAGTAAAACTTTTCGATAGATATTACGATTCATACATCTTCTTGTTAAATCTTGACTTCGCACAGTGGTCTTGTTATGCTGCGGGTTCATATCTATGTTGTGATGTACAAGGTTTTTCTGGAGTTCTATGTTGCTTTCGTGTACTTTAGTTATGCGAGTAATTTAGTCGATAATGGTACTTTGCTCGAACTTGATTAACTATTGGGAATGTATTTCTATTGCTGCAGAAATGCATACCTTGTTCGATGAGAATAACATAGGCTGGGGATTTTGTATGCTTCCTCTTACCAAACTTAACGAAAAGGAAGGCTTTCTGGTGAATGGAAAACTCATGATTGTTGCTGAGGTAGAAGTTCTTGAAGTTATTGGCACATTTAATGGTTCAGAAGAATCAGAAGGGGCATGCGAATCTCTGAGCGAGATGAAGCTAGATGAAAGTACGAAGCCTTGTGATTTACTCATCCAGACTCAGCACGTGAAAGAGGGCATCGATGTCAATGGGTTTCAGGTTCTTCCATCACAGGTAAAAAAAACCTGTGGCATGATGCTAACTTCTTCTTACTTAACACGATCGCGAGATCATGTCTTCATCTTTTTACAGGTCTCTATAGAATGCTCTCTCATATGCTTTGTTGTACATTTATCTTTTGCTCCCAGGTTAAATCTGTGAGACATATTTTTGAAAGACACCCAGACATCGCAGCCGATTACCGTGCAAAGAACCAACATCTAAGGAAAGCATGTATGAATTTCCTGCTCAGCTTAATCGATACGCTATGCCAATCTCTTCAGGAGCTCTCCAATGAAGATCTTGTGGAAGCAGACATTGCGCTGACGTACGTGAAAGATGCGGGATTTAGAGTGGATTGGTTGGAGAGGAAGCTAGACCAAGTAAAAGAGAAGAAGGAGAAAGAACAGTTCAGTTTGGCTCGGCTACAGGAAATGGAGAATAGTTTACTGACATTGAAGCAAAAATGTTCAGACCTGGATGCTCTAGTGGAGAAGGAGGAGGCAGAGTTGTCAGCCACCAGAACTCCTCTGTCATTCGATGATATTGTTTGATCTCTTGAGTTCTTACGCATTTGTTGGTGTTCTCTTATCTTAGGTTCTCTTTCGGTTTCAAAATAAGAAGTCCTTGCAAGGTAAATTAATCTATGTCTGGAACATATATCTCTTCTTGGAAAGTTCCAAGGCACTTGTCATGTATTGAAAAGAGCTCTGCGCTGAAGAGTGACATAATTATGAATCTTGATGGTGAAGTATGTATGAAAACAGAGTGGCACTTGAATAGTCGTGGTCAAAACACTCATTATATTTTTTAAGTATTTTTCCATGACCAAAACCGGCTTATTTTGGGTACATGATGGTTCAGCGTAGTTTGTTTTAATTTCTTTTTGGGTTTAGATGTATAATATTGGTCGATTTAACTTCAACTTGGAGATAAATAAAACGATGAAAAGACAAAACCGACCTAATTTCCACAATTGAGCTTAGTTTGTTTGAATTGGATAAGAATATGGTTTGGTTTGGTTTATCTCGTGTCTATCTACACCTAGCAGGCTAGCATTACAAATATGACATAGCGCAGATAGTTTCTCTTTCCTTTTCTACCCTAAACCCTACCTTAGTTCGCTTTCCTTAAACAATCAACCCTAAACCAAAGCATACTGGATTTGGACGCACATTGTTGCGTGCCATTCGCGGGAGTCAGTTTATAGGGTTATCCTGATCGTACTTTGTCTTGCACAGGCGGTAATTTCTCGTCATCTTAATGGCTGGACACGTGAAGAAGCAAGTCACCTGTTATTTCGAATACTTCTCTCTCGAATATGACAAGTGCTACTCTCACCCCTTCAAGGTCGCCGGCTGCGATTGGTATGTAGAGAAACGATTACAAATATCTTGGTGGAGTTTTGATTTTATTTAAATGGACTTTGATTTGTACAGGCATCTTGTCGCTATTCCCAAAGAAGATGCCGAGGGTGGCCACTTATCCATGTATCTGGAACTTGCGCCTTGGTCCTTGCCACCAGGATGGAGAAGAAACGTGAACTTTACCCTAACTCTTTCGAACGTGGATTTGGGTAGATCGCACAAAACCGCAAGTAAGTGTTTTCATATACACTCTTTACTTGGTTTTAGAAATTCTTGGCATAGTGATTGTGCTATGTGTGTTGATTCGTTCCCTTATTTTAAGCGCTATGGTCTGGTCCTTATCGCTTGTCATATGATTTCAGTTTTTTTTTTAGTGTGTTTGATAAAAGGTTTTTTTGGGCTCTTGTTCTGTTTTTTGGGACAATGTCAGGAGGGAAAGGCTGTTTCGATGCAGAGAATAATAGTTGGGGCATTGAAGAGTTCGTGCCCTTTCTCAGTTGGGGATTTCCGGTGAATTGCACACTTATTATCGTCGCTGAACTAGACGTGTTTCCAGCTATTGCGATACCAGAGGAACCTGTGAAGATCCTGAGCTGCAAAGAAGCTTCTGATGCATATGTCAGTAGATCTCAGGGGGACTCGTCTTCTCAAGTGGCGCAAAAAACTGAAAACCCATCGAACAAGATTTCAGATGAAATTGATGGTAGAAGGTTTAACACTGTGGCATCTGTTACTGAGACTTCTAATAATGTGCTTAAGGAGATTCAACCTGTAAAGGAAACAATGGATGTCAATGGCTTTGAAGTTTTTTCTTCCCAGGTTAGGACGGGAGATTCATCTTCTAATAATGTAACTTATGTTGTTACCTTCACGTAAACGCTTTCCAAATCTCTTAATACTGCTCTTCTCTCATATGCTTTGTACATCTGTTTTCACTCACAGGTAGATTCTGTGAGGCGTATATTCGAAAGACACCCAGATATTGCTGTGGAGTTCCACGCAAAGAACCAACATCTCAGGAATGCATGTATGAATTTCCTTCTCAGCTTAATCGAGACGTTGTGCCAGTCACTTGAGGAACTCTCCAATGAAGATCTTGTGGAAGCAGACATTGCGCTGACATACTTGAAAGATGCAGGCTTTCAGGTGGATTGGCTGGATGAGAAATTGGACCAACTAAAGGACAAAAAGGACGAAGAGCAGTCTCGTCTGGCTCGGCTCCAAGAAATTGAGGAAAATCTACTGAAACTGAAGCAAAAGTGTTCAGAGCTTGATGCTCTTGCGGAGGAGGAGAAGGCAGAGTTGTCAGCCATGAGAACTGCTCTGTCTTTTCATGATTTTGTTTGATTGATGACTTGATTTCTTAGGTATTTGGTGTTCTGATATCTTACTTTCTCTATTGTTTTCTAAATAAGAGGTCCTCTTGCTATTATGTCATTTTGTGGTTAAGTATATTGCCACAATGTTTTTTTTTAACAAATTTGTTCTTTTGCTGAGTTTCTTGACTACAAAAAAATAATACACAGCTAAATAGCTGTGCCTGAAACAGAAATCATGGGGAGTTCTTAGCCACTTGTCAAAAGTTTGTCATATTTTGTGAAGATTTAGCAGAAAGTGACATTTGAAGAGCCGCATGCTTATCAATCTTGATGATATAGTAATTTATTTTTGTGTATAAAAATTGAAAAGTGAAAACAGAGAGTGGCACTTGAAGGGTCATGGTCATGCTAGCTGACTCTAGTGAGATTCCTTTAATATTCATCGGTCTTACCAAAACTTATGATGACAGAGTATCATCAAGTCACGATACGTCAAGGCTGCTCGTATTCCTTTGAAATTGTTGGCACAGGGTGATGGTGCTTCTGAGTCTAATACTATGCTCAAAAAAACTTTACCTGGAAACGATGTCAATGGGACGAGAAAGGTAAGAAAATTGAGCTGTAAGGAATGTGTATTAATGTACTTTTACAAGAGAGATACGAATATAGTTATGCGTTCAGGTCTCCAAAGATTGATTGTTTCATATACATATGATTCTCCTTGCAGGTTGAAAATTCTGTAAAACCCTCTCCAAAGAATAAACGTTGGCGGATAGCTTTCTGGATTTTCATCTTCGTGATCCTGAGTTTTTTAGTAGAGGTGGCTAATACTAACAAAAAGCTTTGAGATTATGAATAGAAATGTTTGTTTCTCTTTTTAGACTTGCAGTTTTATTGGCGTTCTGATTTGTTCATTTCTGTCTTGGTTTTAAAAATAAGTGTCTTCTTGTAAGGTGTTAAACGTTTATTTATTTCAGGATACCAAATTTGTTACATCTCGTAGGGGAGTTCTCGCATGGATATGAATCTTGCTGAAAAAGTAAACTGTCTAAGTCTAAAAGAGAGACTGGCCCTTTGAAAAGGGCCCGTGGCCAAGCGAGGCCTTTAGTATATATTGGTATATTTCCACTATCTAATTCGCAACTATGGCTGAGTATTAAGTCAAGATGAGCCTAGTTTCGCGCACCTCTTTCCAGATGCATGATATATTCTTCGTATATATATATCTCTTGCAGTAAGTAATCCTCTATAGAATCTCTTCCGAACACGAGCGTTAGCGAAATCATTGTTCGACATTTTGAGAAGAACTTGGACATTGAATCCTCTGTATGAGAATTTCTTGAACGTTATTTTCTTTGTCGCAGCCGCCACCGCCGTGGCAAAGCCTGGTTCGTTGATTCGCCATTGGTATTTGGAGTTTGGAAATTTCTGCAAGAGGATTGAATATGCCACTAGGGAATGGTAAAATGACGACAATCTATGTTTTTGCTTCGCTACTATTTATACAAAGAATGTTGGGAGAATATCTGGAAATTCTTGGAATCGACCGAAATATCGGAAACTGACCATAAAATTTGGGCTGAATCCAGTTTTGTAAATATAATAGTCTCTGGAGTCCAAACTCCAAAAAGTGCTATAGTCACCTTTTATTGAGTCCATATATATCTATATATTACCAAAAATTACAATTTAAGACCAAAGGTAATATTAAAGGAAGTATATTTACTGATGAATCAATATGCAATTGCCCTTATAAATGAGTATTTCTAAATGTTTGCATATATGAAATTACCCCCAACAATATCTTCAAACTTGCATAGCTTGTAAGCTTTGTTCAATAAACCACTCGTAATTTAATTTCAATTAATGTCCTTACCAATTTTCCATAATCATATGAACTATATCGAGTCCAATGTGAGAATACCAAAATAAATGGGTTGCCATAGATAGCGCGTATGCATTCTCAATGTTGCCTATATAACTTCCATTGGAATACTTACATAACTCTTAAGCCCAAATAAACGAGATCATGGGGAACAAGTGGAGTTTGATGATGATGACAATGACAGTCATAGTGGCGATGGTCGCAGCCATGGTCATGATCCACTGCGGCGGCAGTGCAGGACCGTTCAGCAAGGTCTGCCAAAACATGCGTCTGGTCAATGGCGGCAGCTACTCACCTGAAACCGACAAAGCGACGTTCTCTTTCTATGTGTTCGCACATATACTCGTGATTGCGTCTTTGTTTATATCTAGGTGGATATCTCTATGTATTGCGAAATGGACAAGGTTTGTAATTTTGAAATCACTTAAGTTATCTGGGTGGGACATAGAGGGGGATAAAGACAAATGAGGATGTATCAAGATTTGTCATCATGTAAACTCTTTTCAATAAAAAGCCAATAAGATCAATCAAAATCCTATAGCTAAATGGTTTCACAAGTTTACAAAGAGATGAGATGAACAAGCAATTATATTAGATCTATATATCATTATACTTTTAGTGGAAAAAAATATATCATTATATTTTTTTTGGTTTAAAAGCACGAATATTTCAAAGTTATAAAAGTTTTAGATGTTAGATAAAAACGCGGGAACTTTGAAATATAAATATTTATAGATTTTAAATAAAAATGCGGGAGTTTTGAAACAAAAAAATTATAATTTTTTTTATGTTAAAAATCATTATTTCGTATATAATTAAAAACAACTCTATTGATTAAAAAATTTGCATAAGTTAAAAGGAGAATTGATAAACTAACCATAAATTTTTTAAATAATTAATAAACACGACATGTTGGAATTTCGAAAACATGCCACATCATTTTTTAGGTTTTTATTTTGAATTTTATCCATTTGATCTTCTATCTATCACTAATTACATATAATAAATTAATTAAATTTCGTAATCTCATAATTCTATATATAATAAATTGATTAAAGCTGTGATTTTTTAGGCTTTAATTATAAACACTTTTAAAATATTAACTTAATAAAAAAAGTTATCTGTGATTTTTATGGGTATTATTCAAAAACGAAACCATAAATTTTACCTTTTTAAAATGCATCGTAATTATAAATAAAAAATATTTTTTTTTATTTATTAAAAAAACGTATCATAAAATAACTTTTTTTTACCTATTAGTGTTTTTAAGGAACTAGAGTATTTTTAGGGAATCAGAGTATTTTTTAAAAAGCAAAAATATGATTGGTAAAATTATAAACTTTAAAAATTGTTATTTATTGTAAAACCATTAAAATCTTAAAAGCTTAATCCCCAATCAGACTCTAAATCTCATAAACAATCTAGTCGTCCAATTACCATTTTTTCATAACAGAAATTCAACTTTAGTAGAGAAATCAACATTAAAATTGTGAAAACTCAAAATGAAATAATGGTAAACACTTTGTCTGAACTAGTCTGAACGGAGTGTAGCTAATTGAGACTTATAATTGGACGACTCTATCTAGCTTCTTACGTTGACTGTTGTGCAACAGAAATTTAAAACGCCCTTAGGGCCCAAAACCTAAATGGGCCCAAGAATATTTTTATTTGTTCAGCGTTTTGACTTTAGTGGGACCAGCACGATTGATTAGGGTTAATGCAAAAAAAAAAACTGATTTTCTCGGAATCTGATTTGTCTTCTGCTCGTGGGTTTCTGCTGGTTATCCACCGACCACCATCGTCACATTTCATCGGCTTTGTAAGTTTTAGATTGATCTTCACTAACGAGACTGATAATCTAATTTTAATTCTCTGTTAGAATATTAATCAGAATCTACAGTTTTAAGTACTGTATCCTACCATAACGACTATTTGTTGCTACACATTGAATTTTTTAACTCAGTTTTTGATGAATTATGAAGTTGCATAATGCATATATTGTATTCGTTTATTGCTGAGTCTGTTTCCTATAATGGTATAGTTTGTTATTTCGGTGATCAATTGATATTTTAAATTTTGTTCATTTTTTCTTCTCTAGTATGGTAACTTGGTAAGTACTTTAAGTTGTTTCAAGTGTTGGTTCGAAGGCTTTGGCTTCATAGTGGAATCTTAAGTTAAACTAGGATTGCCAGAGAATGTGTTTGATTGGTAGGTTAATGAAGTTCCTTTCTGTTCTAGTGTTTAACTCTCTTCATGTTCGTGTAGTTTGATTGCGAGTAATCTTCATCATCACACCATTCACAGGTAGAATCTGTGAGGCGTATATATAAAAAATACCAGATCTCGCCTCCCAATTCAGTTCCAAGAATCAGCATCTGAAGTCAACATACATGAATGTCCTCCTTGGACTAATTGAAACACTCTGTTTGTCGCCTCAAGAGCTCTCTATTGATGATCTGGATGAAGCATCCTTTGCAGTGCTGTACGTGGCAAGAGGAGGCTTTAAAGTGGATTGGTTGAAGAATAAGCTTGAGAGTAAAAGAAAAGAAGAGGAAAGTGACCTTTTTGGCAAGACTTGCCTGTTTATTCTCTTCATATATCCATTTCCGAATGTTAAAACTCTTGTACATTTGATGCCTTGAGTAAGTGGGTAATCATTAAGTTTGGATCATACAGTAACTTCATTTTTCTCCAACTTCTAGAGAAAGTAAGGAATACGATTTGAGGACACGGAGTGAACAGATGGAGACTGACTCGTAATGCCAGAGTATGAGACTGAATATGGTGAAGGATTATTCAGTGAAAAGCAGAGTACTCTGCCTTCGTAGCAATTACTTTTAGATGTTTAAGAAAAAAAATTAAGCTTATAAAGAAAATTTTAGATTGCTATTCTATTTTTATTTATGAAATCTAAAATTAATCAATCTAAATTTTTAAATTTTTTTTTTCATAAGCAAATTCATAAAGAACAAACTAAATACTAATTACCTTTGTAAATTAAACAGAGTAGCCGCTTCTAACTAAATTATTTGACCTCTATATGATTTTAATGATACCTGGTGAATCTTCATGGTTAGGGAAACCATTGATCATTGATAAGTAGTGTATTTATTAAACTATCACGTGGATTTTTTATGTATATAAATCTCCTGATGATACAAAAGTAATTACCCTGAGTGTGAATAGAAAATGACAATTAAAGAATCAAGGATCAATAGAGTGGCTGGGTGAACGTAGACCATCTTAGAGAATGATTATCCATAGAACCTCAAAATAGAATTTTTAATAATTATTATATTATTATTTTAATATTTTCTTTTTGATTTAGTTAAATTAAGAAAATTGAACCAATAACAAGAAAGTAAAAGTAATGATTTATAGAAATGGGGTTCTGAAGTGCCTGTGTTTAGAAACTGCTCTACTCTCTCTTCCAATTTTTTTATTTTTTTTATTAAAAAATTGATCCGAACTTTCTATAGAACCTGCAATAAACATGCTCTTAGCATTTATTAATTCGTAGTTGTGGCAGAGTGGTAATAAGTCACAGTTACGTCAAGACTGTTCGTATTCCTGATCGTTTTATTTGAGATGCCTTCATTTTCTTTATATATATCCGTGCCACGAAGAAATCTCTTTACGGAAACAGTCAAATAGAACTCTCTTCCTACACACCCTTCTGGACTATGTAAGTGTGTTGTAGTATTTCGTCTCTATTGCTTTTCTGTAACACACTTACAGTTAAAGGTTAATCATAAAGTAGGAATTGATTGTCTGGTTAATCTTCTTCACTGACTTGCCCTCGAATGATTAGGAGGGAGTGATTCAATTTATGTTCCATCTTGTTTTTTAAAGATTATTGTTGTGAGAGTGCATCATAATCTCTGTATCTACTCGTCTCTGAAGTCTGAAGGATAACCCCTCAGCCATTGATGCTTCATATATTCTTCTTACTCTGTTACTTGTTATATTATCCGAAAGCAAGTACTGATCCTCTCACCCTCTCATTGTCTTCTCTTCTTCATTCTCCTGCAGCTTCAGCTCAAGAGTTTCCTATTTTATCAATGGTGGATTGGAGTGATTTTTCTTGCGACTATGATGAGAATTGGGACCTTGATTACTGCAGTGATGTCTATTCATATGGAGGGGATTTTGATTACGATGACACTTATGGCGAGGACACAAGTGATTTCTATGCATGTGAAAATCATTGGGATCATAGTTTTTCTTTTGCAGAGTACATGAGTGATTGCTATGCATATGAATGATTCTTTATGTAGTACTTAAAATAACAATATTCTGTAAGAAAACATTTCTCAAAATAAAAACTTTAATTCATATTCTAATTTTGTATACCTAATCTTAATCTAATATATTTTTATTTTCTTAGGATAAAAATCGACTTTTAAATCTAATTAAGAAAACAAATTGTTAACAAAACCTGAAATTATATCTGATTCTAAATCATAAATTAGTTAGTTTCCGCTTTTGTAGAGTGAAATCAATATTAATATAAAATCCTTAAATAATCCAAGAGAGCCGGCACATGCACTAAGAGAGTACAAACCCTAGATAGGAGGAGTAAGAGGAGATATTTGGTTCGGGGCTGCTGCTCAAGATTGTGTTGTTTGGTTATCCAATTGAAAACTGCTAGATGTGTGCTACTCGGATTCTAGGGTTTTTCTCCTATTAATGTTCTGGTAGTTTGATTGCAAAAGAATCATGGGGAAGCAATTTAGAAAGAAGATCACTTGGACGATCAAGAACTTCTCCGCTTTGCGATGTGAGAAAGTTTATTCTGATCAATTCGTAGCAGGTGGATGCAAATGGTAAGGGTTTCAAGTGTCTTCGTCTATGTAGATTTAGGTGATATCCTCCCACACTTGTAGCCTAACTGATTCTTTGGTTCGTGCAGGCGCCTTTGTGCCTTTCCCAAGGGTAATAACGTTGATTACCTGTTTCTTTTTCTGGAAGTCGCGGATTATATATCATTGCCATCTGGATGGAGAAGACAAGCCCGATATCTCCTAAATATAGTAAACCAAAATTCCGCAAAACGCTCTAGACAAAATGGTATGATTTCGCTCCAAGTTGTTTTAAAATGACAGTATCATATATTCATATATAAACACAACATAGATCACTTCTACATAACTTGGAGAGTCTTTCTGTTGTGGATCTTGCGTGTTGTGCGAGATTTAATATTGCAATGTGGGGGGGGGGGGGNTTAGATTAGTTTTGAAGTTTTGTGCCAAGTTGTGAACGTTATTTGTTCTTGTAAATATTTATTCAATGTAAGTGAACTGGTTTTGTGAATTCTATTTTACAGATGAACAAAAGTGGTTTGATGAGAAGTTTCCCCGTTGGGGTCGTCTATCCATGTTTCCCCTTAATGAAATCCATGCCAAAGAAAGCCGATATTTGGTAAACGGAGAACTCAATATTGTTGCCGAGATTGAGGTTCTCGAAGTTATCGGCAAGTTAGATGTAACAGAGGAAATTTCAACAATAATAGACACCATTGATGTTAATGGGTTTCAACTTCTTCCTTCACAGGTTAGAAATTAAGCATATGTTTACAATCTTTGTGTATATATTATTTCGATTTCTTGCCACGAGAGACAAACAATATGTGTTCTATAGTAAGGTGCTTTGTGTTCTCTCCTAAAATGACTCTCTGAATATGGATTCTACTTTATGATTTTGTTTACAATCTCAGGTGGAATTTGTGAGCCATATGTTTGAAAAACACCCAGAGATTGCATCTGAACTCCGTACAAAGAACACGAATCTTAGGACAGGTTACATGAGCTTGCTACTAAGTCTCATTGAGACTCTGCGCCAGTCGCCTCACGAGCTCCTCAAAGCTGATCTGGCCGAGGGATATGCCGCACTGGGATCCATGACTAACGCTGGATTTAAATTGGATTGGTTGGAGAAGAAACTTGATGAGATGTCGGAAAAGAAGAAGAAAGCGGAGGCTGGTGAGACTCGAATGCTAGAAATTGAGGAAGAGTTGAAGGATTTGAAGCAGAAGTGCTCAAATCTGGAAGGTGAACTGGAGAAGGAGAAAGCAAAGGTATCGGCTGCAAAAGCTCCGATATCATTTGATGATGTTATTTAATGTTCTCGAGTTCTTAGGCATTTGGAGGTTTTTGTTTGGTGTGCTTGTCTATTATTAGTAGTTTGCAATCTTGGTTCTGTGATGTTGTTTGGATAAAGAAGTCATCAGTGACTTAAGGCAAAGCTCTGCTTCTTACATCTGCTGCGTTATATATCCCATGGTTTTTGTGAACAAACGCTTTAAGCTAGGTTACCTTATGGCAAAGTAATTGCTGTGTCTGATAACCTCTTTTTAGAAAACTGGAAATGGTATATGTTATGGTCTGTTTTATCTTTTTCATGCACTTGACGTTTGATTCTCACTATCTAAATGTTTTTAAAAAGGAAGGAATGGTTTAATATATACTCCTTGTATCGTTAGAGAATATCATTGGATGCATGCGTCATAATTATACAGTCTCTGTTCTCTTTTTATACCCGTTTCTGAAGGATAACCTCTTTTACAATTGATACTTTGATTAAGTGGGCAATCATTAAGTTTTGGATCAGAAGTCATTTTTTCCACCTTTTAGAGATTTATATAAGGCGTGCTTTTGTGCTTCTGCAAACATAGGGAATATGATTTGAGAGAAGGAGATGGACAGATATGGGGACTGACTCCTAATTAAAGTATGTGACTGAATATGCTGAAGGATTTTTTTTTTTGGTTCTTAAAATCTTCTTGTAATGGTGGAGTCCCTTGTTTCCGGTAAACAAAATGGTTTAAAGCTACGTTACTTGATGGAAAAGTAATTGATTTGTGTCTAAACAGAGTGTGGTGAAGTGTGAAGATCCTCTCTCCTTTGATGTGCTGAGTTCTTACACAGTTAAGATTTCAATGACTTGAATTTGCTTTTCTATTTCGTAAGTTGTCATGGCTCATTTTCTGAAAAGTATTGTGCAGTCGAGGCTTTGAACACAGACTGCAGAGTCGTGAACAATAAATAGTGTGGTTCGAGGACTCTCTTAGCATTTATTAATTCGTAATTATGGCAGAGTATCAATCAAGTCACTAATCACAAATTCACAATTAACTAATTGATTTAGAACTGCTCACATTCCCGCTCGTTTGGTAGAGATGCCATGCATTTACGAAGACAGAAACCCTCCTGGACTCTGTAAGTATATTTATACCATCTTCGTCTCCTTTAATTTTCCGCAACACTTAAGGTGTATCACTTGGTAGGCAAATGATTATCTGTTTTAATTAGCTTCTTCATTCACTTGCCTTTTCATTCTTAGTATAATTTATATTAAATGCTTTTTAAAAAAATTTATATTAATGTTGAAGAAGGAAAAAAGTGATGTTTTAGAGCATCTTTATTGCAAGGTTATTAAGTAGAGGTTCTCAACTTTTAAATAACATCCTTGCTCTTAGTATTCTTTGGTTTCTTGAACTCTGTTGGTCTTCTCCTGTTTGCTAACTAGCAAAAATATGTTTTAGGGTGGCCTTTAATTTTAATTTTTTTTTTTTGTTATGCTGTTCTTTTGTTTGATTTTTCGATTAAAAAACTTGGGTGGGTGTCATTAGGTGTTCGAGGGTTTGCCTTCTCACACTGTGGAATCTTGGACTCTGTTTGCTCTCTGACCGTGGTAACTGGTAACTAGTAATATTTGTTGTTAGGAGTGTAATTTGAATACAGCAAGGCATTGATTTTTTTATTTCAATTGCGAGCGTTATTAATTTTGATTTTTTTTTGTTCTGATCTTTTTACAGAACTTTTTTCTAATTTACTTATTTTCGTAACTTGTTATGTGATCGGATCTATAGATAACTTTTAAGTAGCATGTTTATTAATTTATACATGGTCATCTTTAAAAACAAAAAATTACCATGTACATAAGATTTTGTTTTGGTCGTCAGCTTTATACCAACCACGTCTATATATAATTTTCGTAATTAAAAAATTGAATCGTACTATGTATGAGTTCATTATTAATTTATATTCATATATGTATGGAATCCAGAATGCACGTGCTCCAGGTAACATTTTTTTTTTTTTCTTTTTTTGAACTTTACTCCAGGTAACATTGCTTGGAAGAAAAGTAACCCTTGGAGGAAATGAAAGCGATTCTCATTCCTGGTGTACGTAATCTAAACGAGTAGCATTCAGTGAGGTAGGTGCCTCTCGAAGCTATAAGTCTTCGATTTCACATATTTAATATTTTACAAGTTTTAGTTTCTTACAAAAATCAATAACTTGATAATATATATTTTGAGATATCTTTGCAAATTTTGTTGTTTGCCTAAATCATCGCTGAACAGTTTAGGTAAATTGGAATCTTGATTTCAATATTAATTGGTCATGAGGCTCGAGATTGCTGTTTGATTATCTGATACCAAAAAATTGGGTTGAGCCACTCGGGTTCTAGGGTTCTCCTTCTCATCACCCAGTTCAATGGAGAAGAAAGTTGATAAGAAGTTCACTTGGGTGATAAAGAATTTCTCTTCTTTGCCATCTGAGAAAATATTTTCAGATAAATTCGTTGTCCGTGGCTGCAAATGGTAAGTTTTTTCATCCATAGAGATTAAGGTGATATCCTCTACAGTTTTGCATATTCTTTTATCCGTTTTTCCTGCAGGCATCTTAGTGCGTATCCCAAAGGATACAAGGTTGATAACTTTTTATCTTTGTATCTGGAAGTCGCCAATTATGGATTATTGCCATCTGGATGGAGAAGAAACACACGATATCGCCTCATTGTTGTAAATCAACGTTCGGACACACTCTCCCGGAAATATGGTAATTAAATATTTCCTCGTACTGCTTCGTTTGAAAGAGTTCATATCTCCAAATTATTTTCAATGGCAGTATCATAAACACAATATAATGAGTTGAAAGGTAACAATCCCATACAACTTTTTCTATCACATCTTCTTATAATTCGATCGGACGTTCCAGTTTTAAGAATCTTTCAGTTTTCGGTTTCATCACATCGTCTAAGTCTCTTTTTGGACTAGATATCTATGTTTTTTTTTTTTTTTTGACGATTAGAAAGAAAAATGAATATCCGACCTGATAGATATCTATGTTGCTCAAGGGTGTTTGAGTTGAGTTGTTTTAGATTGGTTTCAATGTCTGAGTCCAAGTTTTGAACATTGTTGTTCAATCCACATAAGAATATTTCATGTTGTTCTTTATTAGATGAATAATGGTTTGTGGTTTTTCAGAAGTACAACACTGGTTTGACGAGAAGTCTAACAACTGGGGTTTTCCATCCATGCTTTCCCTTAATGAAATTCATGCCAAAGATAGTGGGTTTCTAGTAAATGGGGAACTCATAATTGTTGCTGAGCTAGATCTTCTTGAAATCATTGGCAAAGTTGAAGTTAATGGGTTTCAACTTCTTCCTTCACAGGTAAGTCTTCAAGAATGTTGTGTAGAAAATTCAGGCAAGAGGAGTGAAAAACCTGATGTGTTCTACTTGTATAACAGGATGCTCTTGCGGTGTCCCGGAAGACTGCTCTTTGAATTTAGACTATACTTGATATTTTTTCTGTTTTCACTCTCAGGTGGAATATGTGAGCCGTCTGTTTGAGAAACACCCAGAGATTGCTTCTGAATTACGTCCAAAGAACCCAAATCTTAGGACAGGTTACATGAGTTTGCTACTCAGTCTGATTGATTCTCTGCGCCAGTCGCCTCACGAGCTCCCCATGGATGATCTGGACGAGGCGTATTATGCATTGGAATCCTTGACTGATGCTGGCTTTAAGTTGGGTTGGTTGGAGAAGAAACTTAATCAAGTGTCAGAAAGTAAGGAGAGAGAGAAAGCTGGTGAGATTCGTAGGCAAGAAATTGAAAAAGAGTTGAAAGATTTGAAGCAGAAGTGCTCAGATCTCGAAGCTCAGCTGGAGAAGGAGAAATCAGAAGCGTTGGCTGCAAAAGCTCCTATCTCATTCGATGATATTATTTAATGTTATTGATTTATTAGACACTTGAAGTTTGTTCTTATATGATTATGTAATGTGATTTGAATAAAGATGTCGTATGTGATTTTAGTGAAAGCTCTGCTCCGTAACATATGCTGCGTTGTACTTTCCTTGTGTGCGTACTTACGAATTAAGTAACAAAGATGTTTGAGGTTGTATTATTATCTTTGAAAACGGCTTATTGTTCGGATGAATTGATCTTTATCTCAACTTGTCTTTAGCCAAGGCTGCTCGCATTCCTGAACCATTCATGATAATGCCAGTCATGAAGAGGATAGCGGGATCATGGTCCTTGTGAAATTAAGTGTCAGTGTTGCTAGATAATCAATTCATCTGTCTTCATATTAACTCGTCTTTTGTTATGCTTAGTATTTGATGCTTTGTTGTAAAAGGGTTGGCTAAGTGATTTATTTAGTTCACTAAAGCTTTGTGCCAGTTGTGAACACGAGAAATATAAATAGAGAAGAAAGAGACGTAAATTGTATACGTGCGCGTGGAAAGGAGATGAGAAAGTCAGACTAATCTGGCCGAGATAAGAAAGAGAGAGAAGAAGAATAACGAAGAATCAGTTAAGTTAAATTTACGACGGTTGTAATGGACTCAAAACACCTTTTTGAATTCTTCTACTTTAAAGTCTGAATTTTAGTTTTTTTTTCTTAAGTAAAAATAAATGTTTTGTAAATTTTGAATCTTTGATTGTGTGATAATTTTTATAGACTTGGTTATGTAAACAAAAAGAAAGTACATAATCTTTTCTTTTTGTTATACAACTCTTTTAGCTTTTTTTTTGTTTAATTTTGTTAGTTTTCCTTAAAACGTTGGGCCTTCAATTATTGGGTTTGAGATGCCCACCTTAATGAGCAAGCCCTGAGTTAACCCTAGGATCAAAAGTTAGAATCCAGAATGCGCCTGCTCCAAGTAACCCAAGGAGGAGGGAGCTAAAGCGATTCGCATCCCTAGTGTACGTAACCTAGAGGTACGCATTCTGTAAAGAATATTTTTGAGTGGTCTGTGCTACTTGGGTTATAGGGTTTTTCTTCTCTTCATGTTGCAAGGCCTCATCACCCTCTCTTCATTTTCTTGATAGTTCGTTCGATTGTAGAAGAATCTTCATCGAAGTATCAATGGGGAAGCAGTTACATAAGAAGATCACTTGGGTGATTAAGAACTTCTCCACTTTGAAATGTGAGAAGATTTATTCTGATCATTTCGTAGTCGATGGCTGCAAATGGTAAGAAGATAAGTTTGTCGTCTAATAAATGTTTACGAGGTTCTCTCTTTCGTTTTAGTGAATTTTCTTTTATTCGTATTTGCTGTTATAGGCATCTTCTTGCCTATCCCAAGGGAAATAACGTTGATCACTTGTCCTTGTTTCTGGAAGTCGCCAATTATGGATCGTTGCCTATTGGATGGAGACGACACGCAAAATATTCTTTTACCATTGCAAATCAACGTTCGGAAAATCTCTCCCCAAAATATGGTAAATTTTGGAAGAGTTCCTGTCTCCAAAGCATTGCTAGAGAATCTGTTTGATCCCATCTTCTCATGATTTTTACAAAAGCATTGTAGAAATTTAATGAATCTTTCAGTGTCTTGTTGGGAAATTTATTTTGACATTGTGTAACGCTAGTTTTGGCTTGAGGTAGGTGTCAATATTCACAGAAGCTAGTCCTTTATTCGATGTACATGAACTGATTAGATGAATTCTGTTTTGTGATTTTACGGAGTTACAACAGTGGTTTGAGCTAAAGAGTCCCGGCTGGGGTCGTCCATCTACATTGCCCCTTAATGAGCTCCATGCCAAAGATAGCGGGTTTCTTGTAAACGGGGAACTCAAAATTATTGTTGAGATAGATGTTCTTGAAGTTGTTGGCAAATTAGATGTATCAGAGGAAACTTCAACAATAATGGAAACAATGGATGTTAACGGGTTTCAACTTCTTCCTTCACAGGTGGGGGAAACTAAGAATGTTAGTTTGTGTGTGTAAATTTCAGCCAGATAGACAAAATGTTATCCACAGTATGGTGCCTTTTCTGGTCTTCGATAACTGTTCTCTGATGTGGTTTTACTTTATTTACCTTTTTCTCAATCACAGGCAAAATCTGTGAGCCGTATCTTTGAAATACACTCGGAGTTTGCATCTGAATTCCGTCCAAAGAACCGAAATATTAGGACAGCTTACATAAGTTTTCTACTTAGTCTGATTGAGACTATGTGCCAGTCGTCTAAGGATCTCTCCAAGGATGATCTCTCTGATGCATATGCCGCACTGGGATTCATGAGAGATGCTGGATTTAACTTAGATTGGTTGGAGAAGAAGCTTGATGAAGTGTCAGAAAAGAAGGAGAATGAGGAAGCTTGTGAGACTGAGCTGAAAGAAATGGAGGAAAATTTGAGGGACTTGAAGCGGAAGTGTTCAGACATGGAAGCTCTAGTGAAGAAAGAGAAGGTGAAGATGGCAGCTGCAAAAGCTCCTCTCTCATTTGATGATATTCTTTAATGTTCTTGAGATCCTAAAGCACTTGGAGTTTGGTTCTGCTTTCTGTTCTGGACTGTTCGTGAGAGAAGTCTGAAAACTTACTCATGACTTGGAAATTTCCACAATGGTTGTAAAGGGATTGATCATAGAGTATATTATAACAAATGGAAAAGATAGAATAAACTATCAAACAGTTGCGATATTTAAGCTAACAAATTCATTAGAATGACTTGCATAACAAAAGCACTGACGCGTACAAGTAGCAACTAAGTTTTCGGATATTACGGGAATGATTGAGTTTTAAGGATTTGACTTTTTCTGTCCTTTTATCTCAATAAGTATTCAAGAATTTCTTCCCCTTACCAAACTCCATGCCAAAGATGGTGGATTTATGGCAAATGGAGAAGTCATGATTGTTGCGGATCGGAGGTAGAAGTTTTGTTGAAACATATGAAAACTAAGTTCCACTCGCCAAAATTATAAATTAAAGAACAGTTATATACTCTTGTGTCATTTGATTAAATCCGAATGAGAAATTTGTTTAAACGCCAATAATCTTATGTATAAATTGAAAAACATATTGTATATACTGGTCCAAAATCAGTATATATAGGTTACATTGCGCATCGTGCGATTACAAAGAGTTTAACTCAGTCAAAGCTCTGAACTTTGACTTTTTCTTCGGCCCTTCCCTTGCCGCATATACCAAGTCACAACTCCTAACTCTTCTCTCGTATCCCTGACATAACTATAAACATTTTTTTTTAAAAAAAAATCAACCGAATTTTTGTAAGTTACAGAGAAGCCAACTAACTACAAAATAAACCACGCTCCTCCGAAAATATCAAAATCGGAAACAATGTTTTCATCATCCATATCAAAACGCGTCGTTTTGGTCCCTAACTTGGCCATGGTGGCCATTCAACTCCTCTTTGCACGCAGCATTTCGGCCATGAACCAGACCAATACGTATCTATACCACAAATGCTCCGAAGTTGAAGGGAAATATAAACCGAAGAGTCCTTACGAGGGAAACCTCAACTTTCTCATCAGTGATATGTATAAAGACAATTTCGTCAGAGGTTTCGTCTACGCCTACCATGGTGACAATCCCAATAGCGTCTACATTTTGCTCCAATGTCGCGGTGACTCCTATGGCTCCAAGTGTGGCTCCTGCCTCTCCACCGCCATCTCAGAGGTAACGTCACACACACGTCAATAATCTTTTTCCAAGAAACCCCCAACCCCAAATACATAAAACTTAATTATTCAAAACTTAGTTTTTTTAGGAAGCTTATTTGAAAGATTCCCGAAATAATTTATGGTATTTTTGAGAAAGATGGGGTACTTGTAAAAATGTATATATGATATAATGATGATTATCTATCGAGGTTATTGAATTAGGATAGTATTGATGTGTGTATAGCTAGTACATGAAAGCAATATTTTCCTAATTAATCCGTGCAATATTTATTTATTTTTTACTGTGATGTCGTTTAATATGTATATATATGTACGTTGACCAAAAATTATAAATATATATATATATGTACATGACAGCTACGTAGAAGATGTCCGATGAACAAAGCGGGAATAGTATGGTTTGACCAATGTCTTCTCAAGATTTATCCGACCGCTTTCTTCGATAAGATCGATGACAAGAACAAGTTCTATATGTACAGCACGAAGAAAGTGAGCGATCCAGCTTCGTTCAACGCTAAGACTAAGGCTCTCCTCACCGAGCTGGCCACGAAAGCCACTCGTAGATCAGACAAGTTATCGTTGTATGAGACAGGGGAGATGAAGCTCGGGAAGATGACTCTGTACGGAATGGTGCAATGTACTCGGAACTTATGGTTTACGGTTTGCAAGACGTGTTTGGATAAGATACTTGCTGAGCTACCTAAATGCTGCGATGGTACAGAAGGAGGGAGAGTTGTGAGTGGGAGTTGTAATTTTAGATATGAGATTTATCCTTTCCTTAACACTGTTCGATGAAAGCTCTATACTTTGTTTGTTGTTTGTCAACAAAAGAGCTCCATATATTAAAAGGGATTTAATTGGTGATCATATTAGTAATTGCGGAAAGTTCAATATATGAACATATAGGGTTGTTGATTGACAAACACATCCTTCTTTTTGCGGATTTAACGTAAAATTTTTGTACACAATTTTGTTGAATTCGATATTGAAATATATATACAAACTCTAAAATAGTTGAAGCATTTAATTTCTCAGCGACTAATCCTATTGGGTCTGATTTTCTGAATGAAGAGTGTACTAGTAGTTAACTTTGGTTAGGCTTAACTATAATTCTAGGATGGGCAAGGAAAATAGCTATGCTACATACTTTGTTTCATCCCAACTTTATGTAGTGCTCTCTATTTGATGTATACGAGTAAAGAGATAAATTACGTTTTCTTGATGTAACAGACAGAGCAATGGTTTGCTGCATTAATTCTCTTGCGCAAAAGTAATGTCTTTTGGGTGTGACACACGCCATTTAAGTGTCTCAATTGGATGGAAACCATTAATATCTCATTGCTTGTTTAATTTATTTTTACCATTTACTATTAATTTTGTTATTATGACAAGAATATCAAGTCATGAATGCATGCATTTTATTTATCTCTCGCTCTAAACTCCGCAAATATATATCCTCTATGGTCTATATTCCTTTCTGCCAGGCTGCAAAACTGAAGGTTAATTAATCCTCAGCTAAGTATTTCCAGTTTAAAAGTGAGTGATTCTCTTCGTGTCAATGGTGAAGAGTACAGAGAGTATTGAATCTAGCGATGATGAACAGAGTTATTCATCTTCATCTGAAGAATGGTCCAAGTCATCGGACGATGCTGATGAAATTGTTGAAGTCCACGGGTTTCAGGTTCTTGATTCGCAGGTGATAAAATCATAAAAATATAATAACTCCTTGTATCAATATTAGTATAAAGTTAATATCAAGATTAATTGTATAAAATAAATAAAACGACGATTTGACATTTATTATTTCACAGGTAAACCAAGTGATGGCAATCTTTGAAAAACATCCAGACATGGCGTCAGATTTCAGTTTAAAAAATCAGCAGCTCAAAAATGCTTACATGGGTGTTCTTCTCAACCTAATTATGACACTGTGCCAATCGCCAAAGGACCTCACATTGGACGATCTAAACAAAGCAGACCGCACGGTTTTGGATCTTACAAAAGCAGGCTTGAAGTTGCATTGGTTGCGTCAGAAACTGGACGAAGCTTTCATGAAGAAGGAGAAAAACCGGGCCATTGGGGAACGGATCAGAGTACTTGAGGAACAAGTCAAGAAGCGAAAGCTCGCTTTGTCGGATTTAGAATCTGATCTGAAGAAACAGAAAGGTGCAGCTTTGGCTGCTGAAACTCGATTTGATTTCAGCGATATTGTTTGATAAAGAAGTCAGTAATTGAGAATTTTAGTTAAAGCTCTCTGCTTCTTTCTTTAGCTTTTCTTACTTTACCGTTTTTACGCGATAAATAAGAAACAGAGTATCTGCTTCCAAATGTTTCATACCTAGACATCTAACAGTGGACCCTAGCGATTGGAGTCATTGACTCGACTTCTGTACTTATACTGAGTTTTCATTCTCTCCTTCTTTTGTATCCCACATCCGCGTTTTCAGGACTAACCACCACCGATTATTCTGTTTTTATGTGAATTTGCATTAAACTAAAAAGGAACATTACAAAGAATATTGGACGTTTTTGTGACATGAAATTAGGAACCGAAACTGTTATCAATTTGTAGCTATCACAGGGCAGGTATTAAGACACGATGAGCCAAAACTGTTGAGATTCGAGGTAGTTATACAAAGACATACTTTTTGTATGAGGAGCAGTAAGCGAATCAATGGACTAGTCTATATGTAGAGATTGAAGATTATGTTTGCTTCCAAGGCGGTTTTGGACCAGCTTCTGCGCGCGCGGGCTTCACTCATCCGAGGTCCAACTCTTCTTTTTTTCCTTTTTGTTGTAATTCCCTTCTGTTAAGCCCAATTGATTTGGCCCATGAGAACTATCTGGGTCAACCGCTTCACAACAATTCACTAAAACCCGCTGAGCGAGATCCCCTCTATATATATATGAGGAGGAGACAAAGAGATTCATATTTACTCTCCTCTTCAAACCTGGATGCCTTTATAGCTGTGTCCTGTGTCTCTCTTTTTTCGACGCGACCTGTGGGTATATACTTCGTTATTTGTGTCCTCTTACTCTTTCTTTTATTTTACTCTGTTCCTTTTATTTAGAATGCGTGGAATCTGTAATCTCTATGTTTGGTTTTGGTTTGTCCAGATTGTGGTCTGATTTTTAGATTACAAATTCGGGAGAGTACGTGATCAGTCACCGTCAAGAAGAATGGTGAGGCAAGTTGACAGGCAGTTCACTTGGGTGATTAGGAATTTATCCTCTTTGCCATATGAGAATATAATTCATTCTGATTCGTTCGTAATCGGTGGCTGCAAATGGTAAGACGAGAATTGTTCTCTAATTTTTTTTCTTCCATTTAACGTGTGTGATAATCTAGTTAATTCGGTTTTTTGCTTACAGGCGTCTTATTGCCTATCCCAGGAACAAATGGCTTAATTACATGACTTTGGAAGTTCCTGATTGTGAATCTTGTCCTACTGGATGGAGAAGGATGGCAAATTTTACCCTGACTATAGTAAATCAGGTTTCTGAAAAAATCTACCGAAGACAAGGTGATTATTTCTGAGCTTGCTATTTTTTTTCTTTTTTTTTTTTCTTAATCGCTACTCTTTTTTTTTATATAAAGCAAATACAACGTAAAACGGTAAAAGTTCATAATGTTTGGGGGTTGTGCTGTGCGATGCTTGTTTTCACTGAAGTTTTATGTTGGATGTTGGTTAAGGGTGTTTAACTTGGCCGGTTCGTATCAGTCAAGTTGCGAACAATTGATGTTCAATAACTGGTGTATTCAACCATGTGACTTATGAGATGGATTTTTGTTTTGTGGTTTTATAGTAACACAACACTGGTTTGATCACATGACCCCCCGCTTGGGTTTTAAACTCATGGTAACCACCCTTGGGGTTCTGTTGAATGAAGAAGTCAAAATTGTTGCGGAGATAGATGTTTGCGAAGTTATTGACAAGTTAGATGGATCCGAGGAAACTTCATCAGTGAAGAAAAGCGTAGATGTCAATGGATTCCAAGTTCTTCCTTCTCAGGTAAGAAAGAGAGAAAGATGAAAAGTTAAACTTCATCAGTTTCTTCGTAGATACACGCATGCAAATATGGTTTGCAAATCTCTGGAAAACTGCTATATATTTAATATTGTTTTACCTTTTAAAATATAAATGTGTAAAGTTAACCATATCATTTTTCTTTGCATTCCTAGGTCAAATCTGTCAACCGTTTGTTTGGAAGACACCCAAACATTGCATCAAAGTTCCGTATAAATAACCCACTTCTGAAGACAGCATATATGAACGTCCTACTCAGCTTGACTGAGACTTTGCGTATGTCTCCTCAGAAAATCTCCAATGGTGATCTGTCTGATGCAGAAACTACTCTGGCATACATGAAAATTATAGGGTTTAAGTTGGATTGGTTGGAGAAAAAACTTGGTGAAATAAAAGAAAAGAAGGCGAAAGAGAGAGCTGCTGAGATTAAGATCCAAAATACTGAGAAAGAGTTAAAGGATTTGAAGCAGAGGTGCTCAGACCTTGAAGCTCGGCTAGAGATTGAGAAGGCAGAGGTTTTGGCTGCCAGAGCTCCTCTCTTGTTGTCTGATGATGACGATGTCTGATGAATTGAGTTCGTAAATACTTGGGTTTAGGTTCTAGGGTGTTTTGGCAAGGAAGTGGTTTGTAGCAGCCTCTCTAAAGAGTAACTGAGTTTCTTGGTGGAAAAGTAATATCTTCAATTGGTGTTTGAATAAAGTGGTCCACGAAGAGTTGCGGCCAAATATGTGTGGATCTTACTTCTTGGTATTTTTGGCGTCTTACTAGCGCCTTTTTATGCTTTTTTTTTTTATGATCGACTTCTCATTTTTGTGTGCAATAGATGAATAAAATTATAAAATGTATATAATGAAGACAGGTTTCTTGCCACGCAACCAATACAGAAACTAACAAACTTTAAAGAAGAAGAAGAAACGAAAACTATGTTTAATTTGAAACAGTTGAACAAACCACACAAATTAATTGCCTAATACAAATAGCCACACATTCCGATATCCGTAGGCCGTATAGCTGGAAATTTCTTTTAGTTTAATTTGTTCGTCCTTAACTTTAACTACGTGATATCTACCAGATAGATCGTTTATACAGAGATATTCAAGAACTCACATCTGACATATATAATTACGGAAACTCGATGCAAAAGAAAAAGAAAAGTAAATCACTTTGAAGAAATAAAAATATAAAATTCTATACTTGTTTAAGCATATATCTATTTCCATTAGACATATACCTATACGTACATTGCCTTTTTAAAGTTGTGGATTATTTCCATTAGACTAGCTAACCAAAACCTAATAACAGCTAATGGATTAAGTGGATATTTACTAAGAACCAGCATCCTATAAATCACTGACCCTGTTCCAGAAACGCGCATGACCCAACAGTAAAACCCTAAGATCCCTTACAGATTCGTATTCTTCGTGTACGTCCTCGAAATCAGACTCCTAGTGGTGGTAAATCCTGAATAATTTATCTTTCTAGCTAGTCTTTGGTGTTTTTTCCCCCGGACCTAGTTCGTTATAATGTCGAGTATGCTAACTTTATAAAATTAATGTTAAGAGACTTGCGCTATGATTCCATCGTGGACTTGTAAATCGCTAGTTTTTTATCTGTTGCTCGATATTGGTGTCGGACTGTTTGATTTGCGAATTTTTTTTGTTTGTGCCACTCGGCCGGGTTCTAGGGTTTCACTTCTCTTATCATCTTGGGTAGTTTGATTGCGAGGAGTCTCCAATGGTGAAAAAAGTTGATAACAAGTACACTTGGGTCATTAAGACTTTCTCCTCTTTGGAATTTGAGAAAATCTATTTACCTATCCTAAAGGAAATAAGGTTGATCATTTGTCTCTGTTTCTGGAAGTAGCTGATCATGGTGTGTTGCCTTCTGGATGGAGAAGACACGCACTATTCCGCCTATCCATACTAAATAAAAAAAAGCCCTCCAAACTGCAAGGTGATTTTTTTTTGTGCTTGCTTAGTTTATAATTTGAAAAATAATACTTTATGATACTAGATTATATTTATGCCCTTCTGCAATGCTTTTGTTTTGTGACTTTACAGTTGCAAAACACTGGTTAGATCAGAAATCTCCTAACTGGGGTTTTAAAACCATGATTCCCCTTGCCGAACTTTATGCAAAGGATGGTGGATTTCTGATACATGGACAAGTCAAGATTGTGGCAGAGATAGATGTTCTTGAAATTAAGGTTGAAGACTCGACAACTGATGGTGCGGTGTTTATTGATTTACTCAACAAGACTCAACAACTGAAAGAAAGCGATGCGGCTATTATCAATGGGCTTGAAATTCTTCCATCACAGGTAACAAACTTATAGGAAAGATGGAAACATTGTCTATCTTTGTGACTGTTATCATTGCTTCTTGTTGATTGTGGAGAAGGAGGAGTTTGAATCTGATTTATCAGTAGAAAAAGCTTGTTTTTGGACAGTTAGTTTTGGACTTCTGGGAGACTTTTATTCATATTTAATTTAATTTCTTCACTTGCAGGCGGAATTTGTGAGGCGTTTGTTTCAACAACATCCAGACGTTGCATTAAAATTCCGTTCGCAGAACCCGCATTTGAGGAGAGAGTACATGAATGTCCTGCTCAGCTTAACTCAGAAGCTCAGCAAATCGCCTCGAGAACTATCAAATGATGATATCTCTGATGTAGGAGCTGAGAAGCAGGGTTTAAGTTAAATTGGTTGGAGAAGAAACTTGATGAAGTAAAGAATAAGAAGAAGAAAGAAGAGGCCTGTTTGGCCCAGCTGCAAGAAATGGAGGAAGAGGCTAAGCCATTGAAGCAGAAGTTTTTAGAGCTTAAAGCTCGGATGGATGTGAAGAAGGCAGAGCTTTTGGAAGCAAGAACTACAATCTCGTTTGATCTTTAGCTTGATTCTAGGTTGACTTGGGGTTTTAATTATGCCTGGTGTTTGGATCTGTTCGTTTGTGTCTTAGCTTTAAAGTGAGACTCCTCTTAATACTTTCGGGAGATAATAAGATGTATATCCGAATGATATTATGTTAAAGAACGGAGTTTTCTGATGGAAAAGTATGTCTTGGTGTTCGAACAGAGTGGTCCACTAAGAGTTGCGGCGGAACTTTAGTAAGTGTTTTTTTTTCTCGAGTGCTTCATTCTTTTGTTCGTCGTAAAATTCAAGTATTCGTCAGAATTAGAGAGTAGAAATCTGATAGTGTGAGATAAGAGATAGAGACGTTTCCACATTTTTATCGAAAATTCTTTTCCCTCTTAGGAGTTAGGACTCTCTAGGCTTCCTTAATTGCAATGTGTTTCTTGATGGAAAAGTAAATATCTTTGGGTGTCTGAACAGAGCATAGAGTCAATTCTCAAAGAAGTAGCTTGACGTGTGACGCCATTAATATTCGTATGTTATTAAGTATGACAAGGTATTATTAAGTTACAATTAGCTCACGTTCATTTGAGATGCATGCATCTTCTTTAATATATATTTCAGTTACAGGAAGACAACCTCAAACACACAAAACTCCATTTGCCGAATCTGCTAGTGAAGCTTCTCCGTATCACGTGAAACTCAGATCGTATCAATGTGGAACGGTGATGGAACGGTGGAGGTCAATGGCTTCCGAGTTTTATATTCAGAGGTATAAGAACAATTATTTCACTGAACAATGATCACTTTGGTTGGCGGTTTTAACATCAAATTTGTTCTCAGGTAGAGTGTGTGAGAAGAATCTTTGCAAGACACCCAGAAACAGCAATGAATCTTCGTCCAAAGAACCAATTGGTGAAGAATGCGTACATGAATAACCTCCTCGACCTCATCGACATAATTTGCTTAGCTCCTCAGGAGCTCGCAGAGGAGGAACTAAGAGATGCTGAGAACACGCTTTTGGATCTGGAAGGGGTAGGTTTCGAGTTGGATTGGTTGAAGAAGAAGCTGGAAGAGCTTTGCGTGAAGAAGAAGAAAATGGAAGCACGTGGTGGCCGCATGAGAGAACTCGACAGAATGATCGTGGAACAGAGGCAAGTGTTGCTTGAGCTTGAAGCCGAACTGAAGAATGAAGAGAACGAGGCTGTTACCGACAGTGCTCGACTTGGTTTCGAGGATGTGGTTTGAATGAAACTCACCGGTGAAGCCTAAACTCCTCTTACGTCTACTTGACGTTATCTAATTTCAAGAATAAAAAGACCAGACCACCCAACAAAAAGAAGGACCAGATGGTCCAAGTTATTTTTACTTTAATGTCAAATGTCAAAAAAGGTTTCCGGGTAATTTCTTCTCCGTCAAGGAGTTTCGTATTCGGAATTAGAGGATGTCGATCGCAATTCGCTAAAGGAAATTGATAATAATACTTACTTCATCTCTTTCGATTTTATAGAATATCTTGACAATATTTATAAGAGTATATATTGTTATTTCCTTACTTACAATCGAATCGGAGACTCTCACATTGGACGATATTTTGTTTTCTGATGAATCGTGGGAGTTTTGGTCTGTTTATGGTTGAGGTGTCTCTAGTTTTCCTCTATTGCACCGAATGTGTTTATTGATTTGACAAATGAAAGTTCGTTTTGGGTGATGATACATGTCTTCTGATGGGAGATTCTAGTCGACAGGATTATGTTTATCTTTCGTGATTTTACAAGTATGTGACAAACTACACTGCATCCACATTACTAGTGTGTTTCTTGATGAAAAAGCTAACAATCACTCCTAGTAATAATCACAGCAGAGACGCTATGTTGCTGAAGATTCTATTGGCAAGTCATCGAGTCGAGCAAAAAAAACTGAAACAAATGTCAAAGCATTTTGACGGAAGTAGGATTCCTTCTGACAGAAAGGTAACAAAAGACTACATGACAGAGCAGAGAACTTGAACTTATGCTTGGATCTAAAATCATTGAAAGCTAAGTTTCGCAGGAAACGGTAATACAACATATGTATACACCCTCACTTCTTTTGGTTGATATGACACTACTTTGGAATGTCTGTTCTTTTTTTTGACTGCTTCAAATTTGCATAAATTGGATAAAGAAGTCAAATTGAGACACTATGAAAGGGTAATTTTATTTTCAAATTTACGTTCATTTTCAAATTTACAGAAGCAACATTGTCCCAAGTTCAAAAGCCATTTTCTAAGTTCCATTGGTACAGGCACAGCTATGATTCTGTCTCGTAGAATATTCAATTTCTTAGCACTTTTTGATGTTGTAATGAAGACGAATACGAGTCCAATAGTTGGATCATTATGAAGTTTCTAATAGTTTCTACACCAAAAACGAATTTTCGAAACAGAGAATTGAAAGTGAAGAGAATGAATCAGATAGAGCTAATACGTAAGATGCCATCATTCCGGCGATCAAACCAATAGGGAAACAAAGTTCACAATCATCATGTCATTCTCTTCTCTATCCCACCAACGTAACAAAAGATAACATTTTTAAAGTTCCAGGCTTTCTTCATGAAGCAGTAATCAGTATTAAGTATTAACATTCTAACAAGAAGACGAATATCCAAAAGAAAAAAAAACAGAGAATTGAAAAGAAGAGAATGGATCAGATAGAGCTAATACGTTAGATGCCATCATTCCGGCGATCAAACCAATAGGGAACAAAAAGTTCAACATTCATCATTCCATTCTCTTCTCTTCTCCCTACATTCATCAAATATTTTTCTTAAAAAACAAATCTTTTTAGAAATTCAAAGAAAATAAGAAGAGGAGAAAGAAAGATCAGATAGAGCTAATACGTAAGATGCCATCATCTCGGCGATCAAACCAATAGGGAAACAAAGTTCTCAATCATCATATCTCTCTTTCATTCTCTTCACAAAAAAACACTCATCCAAATCAATTTACCTTTTTTAAAACTCAAAAGACAGACTCTTTTTCCTCGCTAAATCTTTCAGCAAAACAGAGAATTTTTTAAAAGAAGACATACATAAAAACGCTGCGACTAAGCGAACACAGAAAACTCGAGACCTTGAATGATTTCTAAAAAAAAACTCAGTGGGGATGAAACAGAGTTGTCGATAATGTAAGCTTAGACGGAGGCAATATATACATCGGTAACATTAGGGTTTCTTTGGGGTTTCCTCGTCAAAAGACGTAACTACCCCTCCGTTTCTTTCAATTGATTAAACTATAATGGGCTAAAAATGGGCCCAACTAAGTCCAGATTTTGTAACCGTGAAGCTTCTCTATGGGCCTGAAAATTGGCCCAATTTCTCTAAGCTTTATTTATTCTCCTTTACAAGCTTTATGCATCTGAGTTTGGTCTTGGTACGATTTTCTTTTGATTCTTGTTTTTTTCTGTTATAAGTTACGTTGAGGAAATGAAGCTATTATTACTGGATTTGATCTTCTTTATGAGCCCACCATTTACAAGATGAGGTTATTACATAGACTAAAGTACAGAATCTCTTGCAAGATTAAGGAATGGAATCCCCGTTGGGAAGTTAGTTTCTAACATTAATTATTTTGTTCATGTATCGGAATTTCGATCAAGAAAACATCTCTAGGCAATTCCGTTTTACATACACTACGTTTTCTGAAGAATCATATTCTCTAGGAACACCCTTGAGTTCAGGTCAATAGAAGTTAAGCTGCTTCTTTGAGGTTTATTGTTTTCAGTCAACACTCCTAGGTTGTGAATTATTAGACCATCATAAGATTACCTCATAGTTTTCAAACCTACTCTCACACCACTTACTCATCCAGTCATAATTAATTAGACTATTAGAGCTTCTGTAAAGGAGAAGATATAAAAAAGAAAATTATAAGTTTGGCTTGGATATTAATTCTTCTTTAAAGAAATGTAAACATATGAATCATGTTAATTTGTGTTAACTAACTGTTATGCATTATGTCCCATATCAATCTATATTTTAATAAGGATTCTCCAACTTGTGTGTGCATCACATTACATAAAGTCGTTTTCTTTTATCAGACATTAGTAAGTGTGTCTTTGTAATATATATATACATATATGATAAAGTTTTTCTTTTTAGCCACATTTCTCCTATTTGTCGGGCTTAATTAATAGTCACGTATATTTATTTATGTTATCTCCTTTTTCCCCCACCCAACAAATCCAAAGGTATTATGCTTAAATCTATAGTTCATTAATTGGTTTACATTAGTTTCGCCACCGCATTATAATATGAAATAAAATTTGGTAGTATGTCTCTTTGTGAATTATAGACGATCCAAAAATTATGTGGTTAGGAAACCATTCAGATTTGACATCCCAATTGTTATTATAGATTGAGGTTTGCAACTCAGAGGCTAGTGTGTAAATTCGCAATTCCCATTATATCCATAAACATTTTTAAAATTAAGAAATCCTGAATTTTATGGGAATTATGGGTTAATCTAGGTTTTGAATTAGGATAACAGAATGTTATAAAAATAATACTAAGGTAAAAACATAAAGAGAGTATAATGTATGGTGCCTCGCTGAGTCATCCGATGTTGGTTCGATCCAAGCTCTATACATGTAGGTCTAATATAATTTTTTTCTTTTCTTTTGGGATAAAATTTACACCCTAGCTTTGTTGTTTATCTCCACTCAAGGTTAATTTAATGGTAAAAAAGGGAAGAAATTTGTTTTGTGTATTTGTATACATAATTAAAAGTGAATTAAAAGGTGAAACTAATGATTTGACGAAAAGTGATTTAAGTTCACTGATTGATAGCTAATGGAAGTAGGGTTATATAGCTCGCAGTCGCAAGTAGAATTTTACAAAATTTGAAGGCATGCAGACAGACAGACCCATAGGACAGCAACATCTTACTTTGTGTTCCATTATACATTATTTTTTTCATCGATCGATTATAATTGAATACCACTCATCAGATTAATCTACTTATTTTACAAAAGAGATTTTCGGACTAATAACTACTAATTCCTAACATGTCATTACATAGTGATATATGATAAATTAAATTGTTGTTGTGTTATTATTTAAATTCAATCCCGATATAAAATATATTCTTAGAAAAATGGTAGCGCAAAACTAAACTGCGATCATGATTACGTATTCGTGTAAGGATCATACTGCTATTCCATTTATTAATCGTATTCGTATAAGGATCATACTGCTATTCCATTTATTAATATATTTTTTAAAAAAATCTGTCACGAACACACTGCTATTCCAGACAAATTACGATATGCAAATATTTAATATGTACTTTAGGTGTGTTAGTCGGGTTTGAAATTGAACCTAATATATATTACGTAATTACCCACCCCAGTGCGTTAGATGTCAGAATTAAGCCTCACTAGCTTGTTTCAAATGCTACTTCATGTGGTTATTTTATTTTATTTTCCATTATATTTCAAAAAGTGATCATAACAATATAAAAATAGAAATGTATTACTCAAACTCATTTCTTTTCTTTACTTAGTTTGCAAAGTTGAAACACGCGTTATATACAAATATCTCTATCTTCTTTTATTTTTTCTTGTTAAATGATTTCTATTTGTTTTTGAAGTTATGTTTATAGTTAACAAATAGTGTTTGTTTTTTAGGTGGATAATTAATACGATTTTTGTTTGTATCATATATATATA